>JAOPTO010001779.1:0-21297 GCA_033822845.1 Tetrapedia diversipes
GCTCGCGAGCGTAATTCCGTTCCGGACCACGCGCACAATGCGCGCTCCAGGTCGCAGACGGAGCCACGGATCGCGGGCTCGCCCGATGAATACGGATGGCATAATTCCGTAAGCGGACATCTCCGCTATTGTCCATGGTAAATTACCCCTGTGAACGCGAGGATCTCGTTTCGGGGTGGGGCGGGGTCGAGCTCGCCTAGCTTATTTATTCGCGATGCTGCGGCGATTTCGATGGGGGTGGCAGATGAGGGCAATCAAACGGGGCGATAACGATAGTAGAAAATGTAAGGTTAATTGTAAGAGAGTACGAGCAAGAGAGAGATAGAGAGAGGATTGGGAAGAGAATGTATGGGGCGAGTGACGGAGTGCGTGCGAGGAAACAAAAGAACGAGGGGGGAAACGTGTGGAGGGAATGCAGAGAGTACGTAAAGAGTGAAAGAAGAAAAGAGCGATCACTTTTATTTTTTATTATTAAAATTTATTTATTAAGCGCCACAAACAAATTTTTCGTTCTTCTATCGCGGCGCGTGTGTTAGCGCAGAATCGTTCAAGGCATTCGTGAGGCGAGCTGGCTCACAGAATGCCATGCATCAAGCATTTTCTAGAATGCTGTCAACGGAGGAAAATTTGAATAAAGGCGGCAAAGTTCAGCCAGAGGTGGTAACGAAGAGACCGTTGATATTATAAAAAAGAAAAGGAACAGAAATAAATGTAACATCGAAGGGGTCAGACGTGTTGTCCTACTCTTGAGTTTTATTTTAATAGTCAGACGCGTAGTCTTATTTTTCAGTTTGTAATTTAATTTTAATACGTGTGTCGGTCCTTGCGTACTTGTGAGACTGAACATTTAAATTATGCGATATCGGTTTTTGTTTGGTCAATGCTTCAAGGAAAAGAATATAATACTTAAAAACATTAATGTAATTTATTAAAACGAGATAAGCAAAGGTGAGGTTTCTGTGTACGTTACCCGACATTTGTTTATACTCTGGCCCACCTGACGACTAACTGTGGCTTAAACGGAACGGCACAGAAATTCGGCGTGGCGCTTAACGTGTTAACCAAAGTATTGCCTCAAGGGTTGCATTTTTTCATCTTCCCACAGAAAACAGAAAAGTTTAATAATTAATAACGCTACTTTAAATCAATTTTATTCAATTCATTTCATTATACCATTTATTATTTTAATAATAATAATTCTTCATATCTTTTTTCTTCATTTTTGAGGATCAAATAATCCAACTAATACTAATTCTAATAAATACAAAATTCCATTTCATCCTTATTTTACTTTAAAGGACTCAATTATAATATAGAACATAGTTTTATGATCTGCAAATGTTGTCTGTACATTCATTTTTATTGTTATTACATATTGGTATAAACCGTGTGATAAGTAATGTAAATAAATATTGCATCCATGTAAATTTCTTAACTTCGTATGAAGACTTCAACAAACGCTTACTTCACCTTCTTAACTCAAAGAAAGTTTAATTATTTGTATAGATTGTATATCAAAGAGTTGTTACCTTATTAAAGTTATTATTATTATAAATATGAAATTAGTGTTATAAAGTGATGCTGGACAAAATATGTAATTCCGTTTACTTTAAATGTATTTCATACATAGATTTATTTATTATATTATTTTATTTCTTTTTTATTTAGATTTATTTTCTATCCAATTATTATATTTTTCCCCATATTTTATTACATTCACTTCATGTCAGTAATTATATAATATTTACCCATAATATTATACACCAAAGGAATACAACTTCTTTATTTCGAACTACTCTGAAATTATATCTCTAAGAAAAAATTCGATCGCCATCTTTAGACAATCAATTCTTTCAAGTACAATAAAATAGCTGATCACACGTTATACACATGTTTTGGGAAACCAGAATTGTTGAAACGAAGGAGAACCGAAACTCTTCGAGGCACGATTTTGCAGTAATTGCACGCGAGGGGGTGAAGTAATCGGCAAGGTCGGTCGGTTAAGGGATCCCATGTTAATATTCATAGAACTCGGACCAGATCTGCGGAACTTCGGATCGTAAAACTACTGTTAACGGGAATCCGAAACTTGTATTCCCAGCGGCGACCAACCCGCTTATGGCACCCCGTAATACGAGTCTGTCGCAAGGGGTGGCGGAATATCTTGCGGTGGTGGCGGATAAACCGGGAAACACAGAAATTAGATACAAGCAGCTTGGATACGCTCGGAATGTCGAGCATGTAGACGGAAACACCTGGGAGATGTCAATGGTTTTTGCGAGCCGATCCCGGCCAGGTGTAGCCTGATAGTTTCCAGGTGGCTTGTCATCCGACGGAATTGCGTGAACCAGAAATTAGGGTGTTCGTCTAATAAAAAACAACGAGAGTAAAACCACTTTTCAATTTATTTAATTTTTATAACTGCCTGATCAATCCAAATTTTTATAATTTTGCAATATATCGCAAACTTCTCGCAGTATTATTTCCATAACCCTAGAATTCCTGAGCTTCGATCTATCATGCGAATTCCTAAGGCGGGGGGTTTCCTGATACCCATACTTCTTTTTATACATTTATCCTGGGAAAAGTTGTTTTTTGGAAAATTTTTTACGATGTTAGGATATGCTATAGTTTGTAAACAAGACAATATATGTTTTTGCATTCAATTTGTAATGATTCATGTGTATTTATAAAATTAAATACTATTTTTCTTCTGATTCTTCTGATAAACATGAACGGTAGAGTATAATATTAAGTGAATGTTTCCTGCAGATATGGTTTTTGAATTTGTAACAACTGCATTGGTTTTTATAAAATATTATATTTCATACGTTTGCTTTTAGTCTCCATTTCACTGACAACATCTTCCCTTTTTTGTCAATTCTGTATGTTTTGGTATTTTAGTTCGTAGTGCCTTTCCAATTAAAGTTCCCAATTAGTTGCATAGTTTCATTCTTCGTTCTGTAATTGTTATTCTTTGAAGAAAAAAAGACTTCGCACGATCGCCACCGCATCGTGCCGTTCAATCTCGACGCGTAGTCAGTTATATTTCTCTTATGCTTACTAATTTTTTACACATAGCAACGGAAATCTTTTAATATCGAACTTAAATGTGTATACAACAATAAATAATTTTAAGAGAATTTTTTATGAAAGGGAAACGATTTTAATTTAAGGTTTCTCAGTTTGTGGGTTCGAAGACCCCCCCCCCCCTCACCCTCCTTAGGAGTTCTAGGGTTAAATATTGTGTTGTATTCCCGGTAGCGGGACGTGAGGGATTTTTAAAAGATGAGTTTTGTACTGCGAGGTTAATCAGATTTAATACAGCTATACCATACAGCTGTTCTAGGACAAGTCTGCTTTTTAGATTTCATTCTAGTCCTTTTAAGATTCGATAAAACCAAGTTGTAGGGATGAGATAAGGTGAGGAAAATTTGGAGTTCAAGCAGTACGAGTGACTTAGGGATCTAAGGACATGGATGAATTATTAGTAAGCGGCAAAATATTCTGAAAGAGATGAGAGGATGACTATTACGATAAGCAGGCTTGTTTGAGTAGATGCAAGTATGATAGCCAGGCATACAATTGAAACGAATTGTTAATTCGTTCATTTCCGTTCGAACGGACAAAAACTTAATATTATAGGAAAATCCTGTTTTAACGACTTTAGTAGAGCGAAAGATGGGACTTAGGTGTGAATAAATAAACGTGAAGTGATTAGAATATTAATAAATGTATATATTTAAAACAATTTAACAGTAACAACTTAAACGACTTTACAACTTATTGTTAGCAACTTCAACGTTCAGAATCACACTCTTTCTATGTTCACAATCAAAACCTTTCTTCCACGTTAGTCAAACACTTTCTGCCACACGCTCGCATTTTCTCCGTCATATATTCTTCTAAACACTCGTTTCCTTTCATTCTAATTGTCAACCTTTCTCACTCGATGCATTCGGTCACGTTCTTCCAAAATTTCCCAGTCGCAACGTTTTCTCAAGTGCTCATCTTTCACGCCTTAGAAACATTCGAGCCCAAAGATTCTGCGTTCGCACGACAATCGCCCAACTTAAATACTTTTCAGATTTTCCCAAATTCGCATCCACTCGATCGCATTCCTACATATATTAGGCTTACACCGAAGTTTTCATTGCTTGCAGATTGATGGTGTCATTTGTACCATTTTATACCATTCGGTAGATTGTTGGTACCAAAAGACATCGCATCATTGGTTTCTTACTGAGGAGCTTCGAAAATTAGAACTTAGAAACTTCAACGTTCAGAATCACACTCTTTCTGCGTTCACAGTCAAAACCTTTCTTCCACGTTAGTCAAACGCTTTCTGCCACACGCTCGCATTTTCCCCGTCATATATTCTTCCAAACACTCGTTTCCTTTCATTCTAATTGTCAACCTTTCTCACTCGATGCATTCGGTCACGACCACCCAGAATTTCCCAGTCGCAACGTTTTCTCAAGTGCTCATCTTTCACGCCTTAGAAACATTCGAGTCCAAAGATTCTGCGTTCACACGAAAATCGCCCAACTCAATCAGTTTTCAGACTTTCCCAAACTCGCATCTACTCGATCGCATTCCTACAATATCAAAGTAATGATTATTCTGCTGTCCAGAAATTCCCTTATCCAAACACTTTTGCCTCTGTATCATTAATGTAATATCGTAGTTTTAAGAATCGGATAAGTCAAAGTGTGGATCGACTAGACGAAAGCCAGGCCCATCGGAAAGAACCATTGGCGACAAACAATTCACTGTTAGGTTGGGAATGTTTAGCGAGCGTAGGGTGGAAAAAGGAAAAGTCTATGAGAGTTTTCTCGATAGAGGAAAAGACTAGTGTTGAATAGAAAACCGAGTTGTGGAGTTATATAAAGAGTTGAGAGTTAAACATAGAGTTGCGTGGCGGAGTTAGGTTGGAAATTGCTGTGTATACTTTCGCTATCAATCATACTAATAACTAGCTGTTGCCTGCGGCTTTGCCCACGCAGAAGTACTATAATTTCAATTTTAACTATTTTCAAGAGATGTCCAATTTTGCAAGCCCTTAACTTTAATTTTAACCAGAAAATTAAATACCTATTAATTTTCATAGCGCTTGTTTCAAAATCGGCAGGCTTTCATCCCTTATTTTACCCCCTTGAGAAATAATTCTCCAAAAATGTTAAAACACGTATTTCTTTATTTCTAACCAAAACGCTAAATACCAGTTTTCATAAAGCTTGTTTCAAAATCGGCGGATTTTCGAACAAACTTCCATCCCTTATTTTAGCCCCTTAGGGGTATAATATCAAAAAAAACCTTCCTTAATAAGTGCCTACGACATAAAAGGAATCCATTGTCCAAATTTCATGTTTCTATCCTCAGTAGTTTAAGTTCTGCGATGATGAGTCTTTTTATATGTATAGATAATAATCTTAAGACCTTTTTCTACATTAATTCGGAGTCTCTATCGTACTTTATATCTAACAAATTTTCATCTTATCTATTATTTTCTGTATTACATATTACGTTAAGTTATTGTTATATACTTCTTATACTTATCTTCTTGTTTTTGTATACCAAATTTTTTATCCGTAAATAAACTATTACTATTATTATTAAATCAAATCAAACTTTCCTCAAAAAAAGGGAACTTTATCTATCATCTAACACTCAGGTATCAGAAGTCAAGTGAAAGGGTTAAGGATACGCGTAAAAGATTGTTAGAAGAAGATCACCCCTGTTTTGCGATCCGGATTTCGTAAGATCGGCACGTAATTCATTTCATACTTGAAGTGGCTCACGCGCCGGCGCCCAGAAACTTATAGCAACTGCGACAACCTCGGCGAGGCAAGAAATAAGCCGGCGAAAAAGCTCGAAGGGGTGAAGAAGGGCCGAGTCGAAGCGCGCACTCCGTCTGGCTCTGTCTGCGAATTATTAAACATAACGGTGAAATATCGCGGCGGCCGATGCCTGGAGTCATAGAGGGAACAACGTGAGCTGCCTTCGCAACGGCCGTTTCCGCTTCGAGTTGGGCCGGGGCGAAAGGGGTGCGAAAGAAGGGTTGCATCGATGCATTCGTTGCCTCGCGATTATTCGGCCCTCGAGAACGTTTGATCGATGCGGCCGACGTTGCGTGCCTCGGAACACGCCGCCTCGTTTCAAATACACGAGCTTCTGTAATGCGTTTATTACGAATTCGTTCGAGGGGGGAGTTAAGAGCGGGGAGCACGTTCTGGACGAACGGCGGCTGCTCGAGTGCGATCGACTTCGCTTTCAACCCTCGTGAATTCTCTGTCTTGATATTCCAACGAAATCGAGACGCTTTTGTTCGAGGTATTGGCATTGTTTGGAATTTTTAAAAAACGATAATAATTGGAAGCAGTGGAAGAGTTACGTTTAATTTCAGGCCATTCTCCTTGCAGATTTCTGTATTATTTTTTTCAGTTGTTTCAGAAATCAGAAGCTCGAGAAAGGTTCTTTATAGGAAAAGGATATTTTATTTCTTTAACAGTTCAATTTCGGTTACAATTTATTGTATTATATTATAATTTTACATTTTCCTAATAAGTTGGAAGTTCATAATCCGTTTTATGGAATAAGAATATTTTATTTCTTTTAGTAGTTCAACTCTGGTTGCTTATAAGTAATTCATTGTGTAAGTGGCAATCACAAAGTTTTGATTATTAAGCACGTAACGATTATAGTTTTGATTATGATCGAATCGATAATTTATTTCAGTTTATCTAATAAACAGGTTTGCTAATGGTTTTTTGAAAACATATATTCTTTACTACATTTATGTAGTTTTACACATAATAAGTTACTGAATATATTATTCATTTACGTGAATATTAGCGTAATGAATGTTAATAACAACGTTCAGTTCTAATTTTATGGAATTGAAAGCGATATGAAGAGGTTTATAAACATCCACCGTACCTTCATCGTTTTGAAAGGCAGTATCAACAGTAGTGTTGTTAAAATGAGGTCCAAGGTCTTAGCTTTAAAACTCGTCACTGCTCCAGGCGTAATTTCTCAGACCTTGAGCTGTAAGAGTCGTTTACGATTTAATCTTTCAGCTCGAAAATTTAAGCCGTTTAAATTTTATTACATATTTTGGATTGTTAATAAAAACACGTGGAATTAAAGATGAAAGTGACAAAATGGACACAAATATATTTAACCAAACGAACGATAAAAAATTAATGTATATACAGTGGCTCTAAAAAGTAATCGTACACTGTATTATATGGAAATTCATCTACTTCTAAAATTCTGATTTCAATGAAACTTTATGTGTGTACAAGGCATGGTGTGTCCTGCGTGGAGCAATCTATTTGGCGGCAAAATATTATTTAAGGGGGGTAATAACGAATCTCAAAGTTTCAGCGATTTTTCACTCTTTGAATACAAGCTTTTGTGTTCTTTTTCTTCATTACAGGGCGATAGAGTATTAAAAATTAAACATTTTCTATCTGAAAGGTTTTACTTTATCAAGCACCATTACAAAGTTGTCTTTTAAAAAGTGAGAGAAAACTCAGAAACATCAAGACTGGTTTCACCCCTTTAAAATGGCATTTAGATAAAAAGAAAAGATTAATTCATACATATACTATTATGATCTACATACCCACAAAGTTCTATCAAATACTTTTATCAGACTCAGAATTTCATGGTTAAACGAATTTATTTGTGACGTAGTGTACGAATACTTTTTGGAGCCACTGTATGTATGTGTATCTATCTATAAAGCTATACTCTATTCCTACGTACTTGTTTCTCTTACGTGTAATTCGCGGCTACCTCATACGGAGTTCTCTATCTCTCTCTTTTTCTTCCTCTGATTTGGTTGTGCTATTCATTAATGTTGGGAGTTTAAAATCTCCATGGCTTACAATATACATATACAAGGTGTTCGGACGAAGCTAGGAGAAAATTGAACAGATAACTCTATGCAAAATTCTAAGACGAAAATCAAGAGTAACAATATTGTGTTTGACGCTTTGTTTATTAGTTATAAGCAACTGAAAAATTGGGCTATTTTACGCCTGAAAGCAGGCAAATGGTGCAACACAGTAGGTACTGTGATGTTCAGTCGTAACTACGTGGATTTCTGTAGCTGTTCAGAGGTAAGCCATATTCCGCACGTAGTTACGACTAAGTATCACTGTACAGCCAACGACGTTACCTACTGTGTTGCCCCATTTGCCTGCTCTCAGGCGTCAAATAGCCTGTTTTTTTAGTTGCTTATAACTAATAAACAAAGCGTCTAACGCAATATTGTTACACCTGATTTTCGCCTTAGATTGTTGCATAGAGTTACCCCTTCAATTTTCTCCCAGCTTCGTCCGAACACCCTGTATACACCCTTTTATTTCTTCACGAAAGTCTACTATATTCTATGTCTCCTTTGATATCACAAATATCGTAACGGCTATAACGATTATAAAGAAAATTCCGAATGAAATTCGATTCAATAAATAAATTATATTATTTATCTATAATTTGTCTAATTACCTTATAGAAAATAAATAAAAAACTAAATATATTATAAGGAATCCTAATATATATTATAATATTCCTATAATAATTAAACTTACTGTAAGAGCTAAACTTTAAAGTTTTAACTTTGAAGCCCTGAAAACTAAAGCTTCATATAAAATTACGTTTTAGACTTTAGGGTTGAGCTCTAAAATTTCAAGAACTCAAGCTTTATACAGCACTAATTAACAGCATACTCTTCTAGATGCACATTCGGTTTTATCCCTGTATTGAAATGATTAACGATTACAGATTACATATGATGTGTAAGATTCCTACATGCAATCGTTACATAATTAACCCGTTGCACGCCGAATTATTTTTTAATATTATTTTCAATAATTCCCTAGTATTTTAGGTGTTTTATTTGAAATTGACTTCAAAGGTCAATTCTGTGATTGGTACTCATTTTAAACGATTTTCTTTCTTAATTATATTAACACTTAGGGGAGATTTCCCATTTTGACTTTAGTAACGCGTTTCTCGTTTCCTGCCATTGTTAACTACCTCGACCTGGAGTTTTTCGCAATCGCTGACGAACTGCTGTTATGAAGCACAATATATAATAAAATCAACTAATTTTGAAGGGTTTTGAATATATTACTGTTTTTCTATTCCATGTTTGAGAAGTCTGATTTATCCTTAGTCATCTTTAATGTCCTTAATTTCCTGATATTGTTGCTTATACTTTTTGAAAAACCATTAAAAAATAATTGTTATAAACTTTTAATTTTATGTTTTGAATAAATAATATGTAAAATCTTTAAACGAAATTGTTGCCGTGAAATATAATTGCTTACATGACTATTTTTCGAACTTTTTTGAGTTCAAATAGTGAATTTCAGTGCGTGCTATTTCCGAAAAATGCGCGGTGGAAACCGAACAGTTCTCTGTGGCGCGTGCTGTCGGCTAAGTGTTAAACATAGCTTTCGAACTTTATCGTACTTTATATTTGTGAATTACGTCGAGTCATACTCGACAAAGGAGTGCGAAGGGTTAACGAATTTTGATTATTATCATTGCGTTAAGTAATCAATCACAGTAATCACCAGAATGTAATCGATTACTGACTTGCTGTATCGAAAGAGTCAAAGTATTTGTTGGAAATTGAATACAGAAATATTATGAAGCAAAAATTAACCATAAACCAGCTTTCTCTTAACGTACTTTCTCAAGGGCTTCTTCCAAGAAGCTAAGTCACATCTGGCATTTTAGAAAGTTCGAAAACATCGAGAAACAGAACTGCAGGGGCTGAAGAACCCGGACGGGGTTGTAAGAATTTCGACCACTGCGTTCTGCTAGTCTTGTGACAAAACTCGCTAGGTGCGGTCAAAATTGCCCTTCCCCGTGCTATATAAAAGTATCAATAAATTATCATAGTATTGTTTCACAAATAAGAGTTTATTTCATTTAGCAATATAAGAACCCATTCCCAATAGTATTCGTTAACAAATTTTCCGTTCATAGTTTTCCACCTATTTCACGTCGTTCCATAATCAAAATTGCTCAAAAATACGGAGCAAAAAGTTTAAACACAGAAACTCTCCGCAGAGCAGAATACTGGTTCTCATGAAAAACAACTGCAGTTGTGGGAGTTGCGTCCCCTTGTCGATGGGCCTACTTACAGCGTATTAGCGACTCTTGAGGCGACCATTAGTAGGTCTCTTACAAGAAAGACCGTAACATTAGTTGACGCGATGATTGCCGACCTCTGACTTGTCTTTTTATTTCTCTTCTCGCTGAAGGGAGGCCTGATACACTTAATTTGATATAATACTTGGTATAAGGTGCTAGAAGAGAGGGCAGTAATATGTATTCAGAATGTCATTTCATGCGAAATGTACTTTATAAACATAAGCGATGTATACCGTACACAACTTCTAAATTCATTACTTTTTCTAAATTAAAATTAAATAAGAAAAAATTGAGGGAGTAATATGAGATAGTATTACTTTAGAGAAAAGTGAGTCATAAGCTGCGTTAATGTATTAACCCTTTGCACTCGAGAGGTGACTGTTAGTCACCAAATGTTTTGCAAATTTCCAGACTTCAGTTAGTTTGTTTATTAGTCAGGCTCAGAGGTTAAATAGTCACATATGTAAATTTTATTATATTACTTAACTAAACTAAATGACGTTCAATATAGAATCTTGGTAAATATTTCTTACTTAATTTAAATTTATAAAAAGTAAAGAATAGTCACTTAGCCAACCGAATGGGGAGATCTCCGATTTTGTTTTCAACAAAGTGTTGCCATCGATCTGATTCACTTTTGTTATTAGTTCGTTTTGAGCTAGTGTTGAATTTATTGAAAATTGTACTTTGGAAAAGCAGAAAATGCATTTGATGAACTATGGACTACACTAGTTCAAGACTAACTAATAACAAAAGTAAATGGAATCTATGGCAGCACTTTATTAAGGAAAAAATGGAAGATCTCCCCGTTCAGTCGACTAACAATAAGTGTTAACAAATGAATAATAATGGCAAGATTTATTTCATTTTACGATAGTTATAGATAAGTACGTATAAATGTCGTTCTTTGAATCTTGTTAGTAATTCTTTGCTACAATTAGAACTTCTGTTTCTTTATTTAATTTGTTATTAATAGTACTTGTTCTGAAGCATTGCTGAAAAAATATTTTATTATCTATTATTACAATTTTTCGTTAACACTACCTGTAAAATATTTGTATATTGCTATCAATTTATTATTTTACTTTTGTCATTATATAATATTCAAGAACACAGCGTATTATACTTTAACACTATTTCTACCACAACCAATCAAATGACCGTTTTTAAAATTTCGATTAGAATTTCATAGACACAATGTAATCGAATCGCCTTTAAACTTTAGACTTTTCCTCAAATATATGTATAATACATTTCTCAATATTCACTTTTTTCTACATTGTTTATTTTCTGAGAAACATTTATAGTCTCTCTTACGTGAAGTGTCGGTAGGAATAGTGTTAAATCCTTACTGATATGTTTTAAAACTATTATTATTATGAAATAGCTTCCATTATTTTCCCGTTTCACATCTTAAAAGATATAGTATTGGTACTTTTACATTTGGTCGAAAAGTTTTCACTAAAGATAGTAATTGAACTACGATAACAGGAGCATGCCTATGCCTTACTCGTTTAGATAGCGCTTAATCTTTGAGCAGATGAATTGCATTGCGTATTTCTCGGAGAAGACGCCGTTTAATTGTTATTAATCGCCCGACCCCCCTATACGCCTCGTTCTTTGATCTATTCTTGTGTTCTCCGGCGATCGTCTAACTGTGAAAACACTAATCGAGAGCTGTGACTCCTGAGACAATGGAGTTCATTGTACTGGTAAATGGTATCAAGCATTAACGCTATACTAACCGAATGTAGTTTGCAGTGATCGAATAATTGTATCAAAAACTAACAAAAATTTATTTTCATTGCACAGGGTCTTTTATTAATATTAACACTTAGCTAATCGAATGGGGAGATCTCCCATTTTTTCTTCAACAGAGCGCTGCCATTGGCTTTACTTACTTTTGTTATTACTTGGTCTTAAATTATTGTTGTTCACAGCTCATCAAATGCATTTTCTGCTTTTCCAAAGCACAACTTTTAACAAATTCAACATTAGTTCAAGACTAACTAATAACAAAAGTAAATAGAATCAATTGTTAAAGATTTGTTTCTGTTGGATTTTTTAACACTTTAATAATAATAATAATACATACATACATACACTCTATAATTATTCTAAACATTACTTAACTATAATAACTATTACTAATTCACTACATCTATTCATATGAACGGATCAGGGTGAACTGCCGGTGCCAAAACATGTGCGGTACAACCACGCTGTTCTATTGTTTCCATATTTCCCCTTCTTTCAATCTCTCACACACACACTTACACTCACACTCAGTGTTTCATCTCTATCAGTTTCTTTTGCAGTATATGCTACAAAATACACGAGGAAAATGGTGGCAACACAATGCTAAGCGAAAAATTGACCATTAGTGAATTATAAGTAAACATATTCATTTAGTTTATGACCGGTTGGTCGCATTGAGAATAGATTTTGCATCTAGAATAAAATAAATCATATGTAAAGAATTGTGAAAATCCTTATTTTAATCCAAAATACTCATTGTTAATAAATATGGAAAATAATACCGTTTAAGTGTTCTCCACGCTTTTGTTTGATGGTGTGTACCCTGGAGACTGAACTTTTCATGACATTTTGAGTATCTATCGCTTAACTGCCATAATATCGATTCTGTGAACTTTTTCTATATTTCTCCTACAGTAGCGGACAAAAGTTTAAGACGATAGGACAACGTAAAACATAATTTTATGGTTCGCAAATATTGTTTATCTATTCATTTTTATAGTCATTATGGTAGAACACTATTTATTAACCCTTTTAGTACCGAGTAAATTTAACGAATTTGTTAAGGTTTGGAAAAAAGCTCATAAGAACGGAAGTAAGAATGATGTTTACAAAATTTAACAAGAAGCATATTACAGAATAAAAGAAAAAATTGAAACATTTATAACGTTTTATAAATTTATTTTGAGATAGAGCTCTCTTGCAATGCAAATAGGCGATATGGCATACGCACGGTACTAAAAGGATTAATTAACATAAAATACAAATCTTATTTATACTGTTATTTCTTATTAATTATTTTATTTATTTTCTTTGACCCTTTGGTCTTAAACTTTTGTCCACTACTGCACCTCGTCCTGTTGTACAGAGTATAGTAAGTTAGTGAGCCTACAGTATACAGATCTAATTGTTCTTAACCTCTATAGGCCCACCTACCACAACAAAATAATAAAACAGACTTTTTCACACAGATTTTTGTTAAGTTCTATCATTTCCACAACCGTGCTATAGTTATAAGTAATCTCTCAGAGTACAGTTCTAATCGCAATATTTATATACTTATACGAAAGAGCAGAAAATACATAAGGGAAGATCAAACAGATCACGAGTGAACCACCATCTTCCATCTTCTTCAACAAGGAGCAGCAGCTTCACCCCGGAAACCACCTGAAGAGGGTTGTTACATCTCAAAGAGGGTTCGCGCGTCCTGTGTGGCTCGTACGGAAACCCCATAAAAATTAATGTTCCACGATAGCGTGGTCGCGTCCACGCACCAGCAATCCGATTACGGTGCTGTGTGTCCAGGGATCCTGATCAAGCCGGGGATTTATGCGAGTATTATCCGTTCCGGTATCCTCCGTGCCTCGTTACCGGGATCGACCGAAATCCAGCGGCTCTAATGGCGTTTAATTGACCCTCGTTCATCGGATGCGCCGTTTCGAACCTTGCTGTTTCTCGGTTTCACCGTCGATGTTGTGAGCAAATGTGTAAGAATAATAAATACAATTTACATGGGAAAATTCTATTTTAACAACTTTAGTAGAGCGAGAGGTGCGACTCAAGCGTGAATAAAATAAAAGTGAAATGATTAGAATATTAAAAAATGTATATTTAAAATAAATTAACAGTAACAACTTAAACGACTTTATAAATTAACAACTACGACTTCAGAATCACACTCTTTCTATGTTTATAGTTGAGTAGGAAAATTCTACTTTAATTTAATAAAGTGGAGATGATAGGGCTCAGGTGTGAATAAAATAAAAGTGAAACAATTAGAATATTTATAAATGTATATTTAAAACAGTTTAACATTAACAACTTAAACTACTTTACAACTTAGCAACTGCGACTTCAGAATCACACTCTTTCTACGTTTACAGTTGAATAGGAAAATTCTACTTTAATTTAATAGAGTGGAGATGATAGGGCTCAGATGTGAATAAAATAAAAGTGAAACAATTAGAATATTAAAAAATGTATATTTAAAATAATTTAACAGTAACAACTTATACAACTTTATAACTTAGCAACTACTACGTTCTTCTTTCAGAATCACACTCTTTTTATGTTTTCAGTCAAAGTCTTTCTGCCTCGTTAGTCAAACTCTTTCTGTCACGCGCTCGCATTTTCCGCGTCATATACTCTTTCAAATACTCATTTCCTTTCTTCCTAATTGTCAACATTTCTCACTCGATGCATTCGGTCACGTTCACCCAAAATTCCTCAGTCGCAACTTTTCTTCAAGTGTTCATCTTTCACGCCTTAGAAACACTCGAGTCCAAACATTCTACGTTCACACGACTATTGCTCAATTCAACCACTCTTCACATTTTCATAAACTCGTGTCCACTCGATCGCATTCCTATAATACATAATAAGTTAACAGATCTTTTACTTTTGATATACAGTAACGGACAAAAGTTTAAGACGAGAGGACATTGTAAAACTTAGTTTTATGGTTTGTAAATATTGTCTATATATTCATTTTCATCGTTATTATGGTAGAAAGCTATTTATTGGATAGCATAGAAACTGATTTATCTATTTCTGTTGACTGTTTGGTCTTAAACTTTTGTCCGCTACTGTAAATATACTCTATTGCAATATTGTATATAATACATTTTTATGGTACTGTTGGTAGGTATAATTGGATCATTAAACGAGTAGAAAACGATCACACTCAATAAATAAGGATGATATGTTCTGCTAACAATAAGATAGTAATAAAAGAATTTCTGTTATCTACGAATTAGCAATCTCATTGCACAATTTATAGAGGGTGATAATAGAGAACGATCATGAGATAGCGGAAGGGCATCAAACAGTAATTATGATTATGAATCAAAGTTACAAGATTCTGAACCCATCTCAAGTGCTCTCTAGATTTTCCTTAACTTGCATCCACTCAATCGCAATCCTATATTTATTTATACAATAACTATTAACACTAAAAAACACGACGAAATATAACATAGAAATAATAACCTTTTGCGTTCGAGAGGTGACTGTTAGTCACCAAATGATAGATTCGCAAATTTCTAGATTTTAGTTAGTTTGTTTATCAGTCAGACTCAGAGATTAAATAGTCATATATGTAAATTTTAGTGTATCACTTAACTAAACTAAATGATGTTTAATAGAGGTGAATCTTAGTGAATATTTCGAATTTGAAAATTTTTGAAATTGGTATCATTGGACGACTAACAACCACTTTCTCGAGTGCAAAGGGTTAAACATATTGAAGATGGTTCTGCGACACACTTTCACGTTCTCCCTCTCTGTATCTCTATATCAATATTAATCGTTACTAAGATTGTTGTTATCACACACAGACTGTCTTTTCATCGCTGCTCTCTCTGTCAATCCTATGCAAATCACATAGATCATACTTCGCAATCCACAACACGAACCTTAATGTCTACTCATAGTTTATCATACGCACTCTCCACACTCATTCTTCCATACAAACATTCTTTCTCATACTCCATACTCTATTATAACCATACCACCACAGTTGTTACTTTGCCAAATACGCAAGTACATTCAATTCTGATCCCACATATATGTGCTACCAATTATAAGCATTCAGCCACCTTCGCTTGATTGGATGTACAGTAGCGGACAAAAGTGTAGGACGACAGCACAATGTAAAACATAATTTTATAGTATGTAAATATTATTCGCATACTTATCTTTATCGTAATTATGATAGGCCATTGTTTACTGATTAGCATAGAATGCGATTTTTATTTATCGTGCTATTTCTTAATTAATTTATTTGTCTACTTTAACCCTTTGGTCTTAAACTTTTGTCCGCTACTTTACAGTATTATCTCGATTGTAAAAAAATATTGAACGCTTAAGCGGCGTTTACATACGGTAACTTTCAATCGAACAATTAATTAGTGGATCAACTTTAAGTCATTCGATGAAAATATTTGCGCTATAATCTCGTCGTTCGATATTTTGTTGCACGATATGGCTTGGCGGTGCATAAAATAGACGATAGTAGAATACTTAGCAAATTTGTACTAAATAGACTTTTTTCTCGAAGCTTACTTTTAAAAGCTTACTTTCAAAACATGCCTTTTATCTTTTTGTTGGAAATTGAATACAGAAATACTACAAAGCAAAAATTAACCATAAACCAGCTTTCTCTTAACGTACTTTCTCAAGGGCTTCTGCCAAGAAGCTAAGCCACATATGGCATTTTAGAAAATTCGAAAACATCGAAAAACAGAACAATGGGGCTGAAGGACCCGGACGGGGTTGTAAGAATTTCGACCACTGCGTTCTGCTAGTCTTGTGACAAAACTCGCTAGGTGCGGTTAAAATTGCCCTTCCTCGTGCTATATAAAAGTATTAATAAATTATCATAGTATTATTTCACAAATAAGAGTTTATTTCATTTAGCAATATAAAACCCCATTCCCAATACTTTTATATGACTGCATGGCACGTTGAATCATAATTACAGAGCAGATGTTCACGCAAATACATGTATTGGGTTGGAGGGAAAGTTCAGTCGTATTTTAAATAGGCAGGTAATTTTTCTTGTAAATAAAAAAGACATCTGACTAGTGAGTTATTGGGAATTTTTTTTGTTTTTTTACCTGCTGTATAATATAAAAGGAGTCCTTTGTTACCGTTCATCATTTGCTTGTGATATTTAAAGTAAAAAACATGTCAGTAGATAAAGTGCATTTACTACACTGCATTTTGTATGAATTTCAAAAAGGAAGCAACGCATCGGTTGCATGTAAAAATTTATGTGCGGTATTTGGAAAAGATATTGTAAATGTTCGTACTTGTCAAAGATGGTTTAGCAAATTTCGTTCCGGGATCTGAGCTTTCAAGAAAGTGATCGAACTGGACGACCATCCAAGATCGATAATGATGTTTTGCGATCCATGTTGGAAAATAATCCACATTTAACAAGTCGAGAAATTGCAGAAGAGTTTGGCATTCATCATACAACTGTTGGAGATCACATTAAATCTCTCGGGTTTGTGTTAAAGCAAAGTGTTTGGGTTCCACATGAATTAACGGAAACGGAAAATACGACAAAACTTTCCTTCCAACCCAATGTATTGTTACAATGTAGATACAGACTCGAAAATTAAAGAAATGTCGACATATTACAATCGTTTGTAATAAATTAACTTCAATAATGAGAATTTTGTATTCTCAGTGTAATATTATCAACGTTCCTATTACCAAAAATTCCTGGTCTCAAAATGATCAGAATAAGCGGATTCCACCGTATTATGCCCGTAATCGTTTCTAAAGCATCTTATTTGATCTGTTTGGCAAACTTTAGTGCCATTTCGTGATGAAGGCTGGTCTTCTGAACTGAAAGAGTTAATGGTGACAAGGAACCTCTGCGAGTGTTCTAAGGGGCTGCATCAAACATTTTACGATAGGGCCCGAACGTCGGCCCGTATTTCGGCTAAACAGCCAGTCGCCCCCCATCGTTGCAAGGAGTAAATCAAGAGTGTTTGATTGCAGCCTTATAGAATCGAGAAAACACTCGCAGAGTCTTTTGCATGTATCCACATTTCCTCCTCTCAACACTTCCAGAGAATATAAAAAAATTTTCTGGAGCTCAAGATACGGTCCATCGACATAGTTCCTTACGAATATAGTTCATTAAAACAATAGTGCATCAGAACAACAAATATTTTGTATGTTGGTTTAGCTGCGAGAACGATACGTTGCTCTCGAAAGACTTCCCGACTTTATTGTAATCGCCTTGTGTAGCGAAGAGGTTTGCTCTTGATGAGGTTGATAATGTTGCAATCGGGAGTTGTTCAGGTGTCAAAATTGAAACGATAGAGCTGATTTGTTTAGTTTAATGCATAGGCTTGTACTCTCCCTTCGCTGGTCTTCGTGCTTGTCTTACAATGCAATTGCTCGGTATTTCTACTAAAAGTGACGGCTAGCCCTAACCAATCACCATTGTTTACCACTAGAACTACCAAGGGGATCAAAATGACCTAGCTTGTAACTTTTCATAGAAACGTGGAGAATTTATTGTGATGTCTACATATTTGAAAATTTACTATGATTTTTATTATGATTGCTAAAATTTGTTTCCCTTACATTAGGTATCATTTTCGTACGACTTTTAATTCGATTTCTTGGTCTCCAATAAGTATACCCTAATAGTTGATAGTTCTAATGTTAAAGGTTTTGTAGGAAGGGAGGGCTGGTCAGCGCTTTCCTTCTACTGAGGACGCTTGGGCAGGTATAGGGTCGTCATTGTGTATACTTTCACCCTAATTTAGAGCGCAACAACAAATAAAGACCCTATAAGTTAATCCATCGTTCATCGATCGAGAACCAATTTCTCGATGCTCTTCGTACCTCAATCCTTTCCCCCGTCCCTGAACGCTGCAACCCGAAATCGATCGCCCCTATCCAGATAAAGTTAATTGATCGACATGGGCGCTGGAGCGATCCGAAAATAGACGAGAGCCAGGGGGACTGGCGCAGGGGTGGGATCTAACGTCCGATCTTCCAGATATTAGAGTGTTTATCCGGGCTTTACGAATCCACTCGACGCATTCTCTGTTTGTCTGAAAGCACGCCACAGCTCCCGTAGGACCGGCTAACGACATTAGCTCGGGATTTGTCTTCGGGGCTGCGGAATCCCCGCCAGCTCGGCCGTCCAGGACAGGGGGAGGTCGGGCGGGGGTGTAGCGGGTGGGTTATACCCTATTAATATTGCGCCTGTATCACAGTTTCACCAGACTCCGTGTCGTTAAGGGAGATATACGCGGAGATAGGCAAACAGGCGGTCGCTGAAACGTGAACGAGAGAGAATACTCGGGCCTTTGTGTTCTCCAACTTTATTACGCCCACCTCTAATGGGAAACGATGATTTCGTTCTTTCGTTTTTTTCCCTCGACCGTCGCGGGGACAACAAAGCTGGATATTAGATCGCGACAGATAGCAGGCTAATGGATTTTCAAGTCTTCGCGCTTTGCTTGCTTCTGCAAGATCCTCGGGGGGATGGAAAATGGTGTTGGTCGCGATCTGTCTAAATCGTTGGATAGATATTTCTTTAAAGTAAACGTTTAGAATGGATAGAACTATACAATTTTTTTGTGACTTTGATGTTTGCTGTAAGTATCTGCATTTATTTTAAATAAGAAGTGTAAAAATCATAATATTGCTCAGGCAATTATCCTGAAGAGTAGAATATCTTTTTTTTAACTGAATGACCTTAATTGTCAATCTTGTTAATTCTACGAATTTCTGTGCTGTAGAATTCAGTAGAATTCAGTATTAATTCTGTGTTTTGTGGAACATAAAATAAGATATATGTAATAATATATACCATAATTCACTATAATGAATCTGCTACCTATGTAATATTTTCGGCCAAATTCAAATATAAATTACTAAATATTTAAATCAGGGCTGGGATTATCCAAATAATTGAATTCCGAATAATGTCACAAATATTCATACTCTCAGTTTCGAATATCCAAACTTTCTCTGTAAAAAATTGGAATATCCGGATAGGTATGACAAAAATATTAAAGACAGGAATTACACCCGTTCTTAGAAGTACACATATTCTTTGTTTCTTTCTCCGTGTCGAGTCGTGTGCAGCGTACCGGCGTGTTATTCACTAAACTTTTTCGGAACTGTTCTCGGATGCCAGAGAGCAAGTCCTTAAGAAGGGCAGAAAAGAAATAGGATAGGGATAGATTAGAAAGAGGTGCAACTAGAGAAACGTAGGAAAAGTGGGAGAGAAAGTGAAAGTATGCACCGAAGGGTTTATTCCTTCCCGATCACGAAATACAGGGTGTTCTGACGAAGGTAGGAGAAAATTGAAGGCATAACTCTATGCAACATTCCACGCGCTATTTAAACAATTATCACACTGAATTCATAATATTAATCAGAAAGTTACGATTTTCTAACAACATTGAAATTCAAACTAATTTCTCCCAAACTAATGATTTCTCAATATAATACTTTTTTTAAAAAGAATACGAAGGAGCATCAACTGATGCAGTAAAAAATATATGATTTCATTTAAAAAAAAATAATGACCTTCATATGTCCTTTACACATTCACCTATGATAAAACTAGCACCATCAGAATGTGCCCCTCTCAAAACCATTCAAACTCATCTGAAACATTTTTTGCTATATGTATTAATAAAAACATAAATCGAGATTGCAATATGTGGTGATCTACCCTGTATAGTGTTTTCATGTCGATATTAATTTTTTTGAAAATCGTGTGTCTTAGTTCAGCATGACGTTCTGGCAGAACCCATTTACTTATACAAGGTGTTCGGAAGAAGCTGGGAGAAAATTGAAGGGGTAATTCTATGCAATATTCCAAGACGAAAATCAAGAGTAACATTATTGCGTTTGACGCTTTGTTTATTAGTTATAAACAACTAAAAGAACGGGCTATTTTACGCTTGAGAGCAGGCAAATAGGGCAACACGGTAGGTAACGTCAATTTCTACGAAGTAATGCTCAGTTGTAACTAAGTACGAAATGCGGCTTACCTCTGAACAGCTACAGAAATGCACGTAGCTACGACTGAACATCACTATGCTGCACCATTTGCCTGCTTTCAGGCGCAAAATAGCCCATTTTTTTAGTTGTTTATAATTAATAAACAAAGCGTCAAACGCAATATTGTTACTGTTGATTTTCGTCTTAGAATGTTGCATAGAGTTACTCCTTCAATTTTCTCCTATCTTCGTCTGAACACCCTGTATAGACAAAGGGATGACCAGACTCTAACGAAATTTTAGCGGAAACTAATCCAAAGAGACCATAAATTACTGGTAGGAAAAACGTACAAAAAGAAAAGGAAAATAAGAAAAG
>JAOPTO010001780.1:0-22813 GCA_033822845.1 Tetrapedia diversipes
TAACTAACTAATTTAATTCCATTCTAATGCTAATATAATTTTACTTCTCTGATATACTCCGCTCGAAACTTATGCCGTTCGCCATTTTGTCGCATTTCATTGTATTCCATTCTGGTTTCGCATCGGGGCTCGCTCGTCCATATGCTTCTTGTTCTAATCCGTTCCGAGGGTTCTTGTTCCTTCAACTCTTTTCCTATGCGTTTTTGCATTTCGAGATCAACCCAAATCAATGCATTGCCCACAACCCCTTCCCCCTGACCCCCATTTATTTTCCACATCTAGCTTTCCAGCCCTTAATTCTACGTATAAGCGTCTCCAGTACACCACACAGGACAACGAGGGATGCGTGCGACTTGGTTTAAGTTAGCTATACGGTAGTATAAGCATGTACACTTTAGTGTAGGCGATTTTCGCACAAGGAAATCTTGTCCAACTTAAAGCGGAAAGATTCACTTTCACCCGATCCCCGTCGTCGTATCGCAAAGAACAATTCAGTGTTCTCGCGCGTATATAGTTTCGCAATCGTTCGGTGTCGGAGGGCTTTGCATGGCGTACTCGTTCGCCGCCGTGGTGCGACATGTGCTTTTTAATTGCATGCTTCTGTAAGACGCTCTCGCGAGTCTTCACCAATCTCACTCGTGGCACGATATTCCATGTTCGCGCCGCGATTGTTGGGGCGGCGTTATGGCGATGCGACTACCGGTGTCCAGTCGGGGAACTGCGGCGCTGTGTTGGATGGAGCGGTGGTTGCTCTCGACCAGGGTTAGGTCCTGCAGGTGGACGGGTCTCGGCGCTACGCGTAGGGGACAGCGGCATGCTCCTACCACTGGTCGCTGTTGTGGGGCGTTCTGCCAGTTTGTGGAGCGTTCCTACATCCGTTAGTCGGCAGGGGGGGACTGTTGCATCCATCTGTAGGCCCGTGCTCGAACCCTAGCTGGGCCCCGTGAGTTTTATCGCCATGGCGTCGCCCCAGCGACCGCGTAAGTCGCGGCATGGATATCGTGCCACGGTCGAAGGCGGGGGCGGCTCTCGAGAGTGCATTTAGCATGGCGTTGCTAAGTGCATGAGAGTACGTTGTGTACTGCTCGACGATGTTGGCCAGCGATTGCGAACTCGGTAGTTTCGGCCGAAATATTGAAGACCTTATACCACTCCTTATAAAAAGGTCCATGATTTTATAAACTATAAAAAATTTTCGATAACAAAATCGTGATCTGTTCAATGCAAAGAAATTTAAGGGGAACACTTTTTTCCATAGAAATTTCCCCATTTTGCATGAATGTAAATGATTAAACAATACGGACCACATTTTACAGCAATAATTTATTGTATTAACAATTAAAATTTATTAGGTACTTTGTTTATAGATAAAATTGTAATTCAAAACGTTTCTTAATCACCTAAAGACCACATTTCACGTAGTGTTATTCGTATTTGTTACTAATATCTTAACAAAATATTAAAAATATATTATGAATCGTTGCAAACACGCTATAAATTTTTAAGAATAATCAAAAATCATAAACAATCTCATTAAGTACTAAGATATCGATAAATAATTTCATGTTGCGATAAAAATCGGCCGTGTCTGTATATTAAACAGCAATTAAACAGCGAATGCTAGTAATATTTTATTGCAATAATTTATTGCATAAACAATTAAAGTTTACCAGATTATAATTAATAAAGAAAAATAAAAGAATTTTACATTAAAAATAATATTTCAGTATAACAGAATAACGGTATTCCAGTAGTAAACAAGACTTCATGCATCGGTGGTTTTTTAACGATCTGCGCAACTCGGGAATAACCTCTGGAGCTCAGTTGTTGTCTGATTGTCATACCGTACACATATCCTGTCAATATGTTACCGAACATATTCTGACATATCGCGCGTAAAGTACCGGGTTCGCGCGCGTACCCGCGGGTATCCGCGAGTGTTTTATCGTTTTTTAACGCGTGTGCTCGCGAGTGGTCACCAGCATTTCCACCTCTGTCTCCTGTGTCCAGGGATAGTCATCGAGGGACCCTAGTGCCGGTTAGTGAATATGTTCACGCATGGATTACTGCATGTTTTAAGAGTGTCTACTTATTAATTAGTGAATATTCCGCGAGTGCTTCTTAATTAATTATCGCGAGCTTTCACGGATGTTTTTTTCGATTAACTTACGTTTTCGCGAGTGCTTCCTAATTAATTATCGCGAGTTTTCACGAATGTTTTTTTCGATTAATGCATGCTTACGCGAATCTTTTTTTTCGATTAATTTACGTTTTCGCGAGTGCTTCCTAATTAATTATCGCGAGTTTTCACGAATGTTTTTTTCGATTAATGCATGCTTACGCGAATCTTTTTTTCGATTAATTTACGTTATCGCGAGTATTAATTATCGCGAGTTTTCACGAATGTTTTTTTCGATTAACTTACGTTTTCGCGAGTGCTTCTTTATTAATTATCGCGAGTTTTCACGAATGTTTTTTTCGATTAACTTACGTTTTCGCGAGTGCTTCCTAATTAATTATCGCGAGTTTTCACGAATGTTTTTTTCGATTAATGCATGCTTACGCGAATCTTTGTTTTCGATTAACTTACGTTTTCACGGGTGCTTCCTAATTAATTATCGCGAGTTTTCACGAATGTTTTTTTCGATTAATGCATGCTTACGCGAATCTTTTTTTTCGATTAATTTACGTTATCGCGAGTGTTTCCTAATTAATTATCGCGGGTTTTCACGAATGTTTTTTTCGATTAATGCATGCTTACGCGAATCTTTTTTTTCGATTAACTTACGTTTTCGCGAGTGCTTCCTAATTAATTATCGCGAGTTTTCACGAATGTTTTTTTCGATTAATGCATGCTTACGCGAATCTTTTTTTTCGATTAATTTACGTTATCGCGAGTGTTTCCTAATTAATTATCGCGAGTTTTCACGAATTTTTTTTTTCGATTAATGCTTGTTCTCGCAAATGCTTTAACGATTTAACTTTCGAATTTTTGCATGCTATATTGTATACGTGTTCGCGTGTATTTCTGTAATTACACACGTAATATTTTCTAAATTCTCGAGTACAATTGCATCTGTTTGTGTATGTTGTTTGCAAAATCTTCTATATCCTCTTTTGAAACGAATCCCACTAAAGCTTTTGATTAAATATTTACAGAACGCTATGCAAAGAAGGATGACGGCCCGGTGAATTTGAACGAGAAACTACATTTTGGTGCCAGAACTAGAGGAGGCACGAGGATTGCTGCCGATTTCGAGCTGTTTCGGGGTGCCATAGAAGATTCTGCGATCGGTGAGTCGCATGCTTTACGATTCCTCCGGTCCCCAATCATGTCGTAGGATGAAAGGTCCGAAACGACACGGGGGCCGGTTGTATTTTATCACTTTTTAAGCGAGCATAGTGATCACGAATGTTATTGTACTTTAGTACAATAGCAATCGTAAATGTTACATTTTTATGGTACATTTCTTAGCTTAGAGTAGGGCTTTCTTGCACTTCACGCGTTACAATTTTAATGTAACGTAAACAAAAGCTTAAAAAATTAAATGAGAAGCCAGGTTTTCGAAATTTTGCTTATTATCAACTTTCATTTGCTTTCCTTGACCATCCGTAAAAACTTAAAGAAGTGCAAGAACGTATTGAGCGACAAGTAGATTCGAAAATCAAAGTATTAAATTGAATGAAACGCTTTGATATTCTTCGAGAATTTACTTTGATCTTCGAATCTCTTGATATTTAAATAAAATATTGCTCCGCTTATCGGAGTTGAATATTGAATTAGATTTTTCTTTCTTTTTTCATTTTAACTTCATTTCTAAATTTTTCATATTAAAACAAATTTATTCAATCGAGTCAATTGAAAGATAGGGTCAAGTTAGGATGTTAATTTCTGTTAATCACTTTTCTTTGCAAAATTTTCAGCAAGCGCGAAGAAAATAAGGTGGTATATAATAGTTGTTATACTATTTTATTACTATGCTCGCTAATTGTAATTGTCCATTGCATGCTTTGTGTTAAAATCGAAATATGTGAGTGGCATCTGCAAAATTATGCGCTAAATATTAAATAATATAAATAATTTTGAACAACTAATATCGATTTTAGAAATGATGGCACTCGCACATATCGATTTTTGCATGTTTTGCGTGTGTGTAACGTAATATATACAAACTGAACGCACAACGTTCGGGGATCTATCAGTATCCCTCAAACACATTTTTATGTTGCGATCGGGAATTAAAAATTTATTTCGCTTTGCAACAAAACTAAAAACTTGGAGTTGCGAAATATAAGTATATTAAATAAATTAATCGTAGTAACGAAAACCTCGATTTAACTCTACATCTTAACATCATCTGAAAAAGAAATCTGTATCCAGTACTTTAATAATTTCGAATCGACAAAAATCGAACAGCATACTCGATAAATGCTGTAATCGATATTCCATATATCGTTTTAATCAGACTATTTGACAAACTTAATGAATTTAGGCTGCAAACATATAAACTCTCATTGTTTAATTTTACTTTTCTGTATTCTATTGTATTTTATTCCAGTACATTCCAGCTACCTCATCTTATTCCATTCTGTAATATTCCATTATACCCTCTTTTGTATTATATTAAATTAACCTAATATATTTTACTTTGTTACGCTGCGAATCTAATAGCTTTCCATTCAATTATGAGCCACGAAGATTTCATCGAAATCTCTTTTTCGAAGTCTTCGATCAAGTTCTTTCATTCGTAATTCATTTGGTTTTATTTCGTGCTCATTCAATTTATTTTGGGACCTCAACACTTACTTCACTCAGTCTTTTAATATCTTGCAAATTACATATTAAGTATTATAAAACATACATATAAATTATTATTAAACAATCGAATGCATTTCAGACGAGTCTCGCTCGTTGCGTAGCCACCTCCCCTAGGTGAGACTCGGTAATTGACGTCGGTTTCCAAAGAATGCACGATCCTTGGAAATCTACGTCAAGCTAAGAGCTACGCATGGTTCGCGATCCAATTTAGAATTTGCATATATTTGCTCCCGGTCTTAAACCGATTGGAGATTGACTGAAATATTAGAATCTTTTTAACTTTTGTAGAATCACTAGCCTTTGTTCGTACTCCGTCCGTCGCGATCTATGATACCGTCAAATAACTTATTCACACTATTGGATCGATCCATTAGTGCGAATGAGTTATCGCGTAATATACTAACTTTCATGTTGCAGGTATTTAACTAACTAACTAATTTAATTTCATCCTAATGCTAATATAATTTTATCTCCCTGATATACCCCGCTCGAAACTTATGCCGTTCGCCATTTTGTCGCATTTCATTATATTCCATTCTGATTTCGCATCGGGGCTCGCTCGTCCATATGCTTCTTGTTCTAATCCGTTCCGAGGGTTCTTGTTCCTTCAACTCTTTTCCTATGCGCTTTTGCATTTCGAGATCAACCCAAATCAATGCATTGCCCACAACCCCTTCCCCCTAACCCCCATTTATTTTCCACATCTAGCTTTCCAGCCCTTAATTCTAGGTATAAGCGTCTCCAGTACACCACACAGGACAACGAGGGATGCGTGCGACTCGGTTTAAGTTAGCTATAAGGTAGTATAAGCATGTACACCTTAGTGTAGGCGATTTTCGCACAAGGAAATCTTGTCCAACTTAAAGCGGAAAGATTCACTTTCACTCGATCCCCGTCGTCGTATCGCAAAGAACAATTCAGTGTTCTCGCGCGTAGATAGTTTCGCAATCGTTCGGTGTCGGAGGGCTTTGCATGGCGCACTCGTTCGCCGCCGTGGTGCGACATGCGCTTTTTAATTGCATGCTTCTGTAAGACGCTCTCGCGAGTCTTCTCCAATCTCACTCGTTGCACGATATTCCATGTTCGCGTCGCGGTTGTTGGGGCGGCGTCATGGCGATGCGACTACCGGTGTCCAGTCGGGGAACTGCGGCCGTGTGTCGGATGGAGCGGTGGTTGCTCTCGACCAGGGTTAGGTCCTGCAGGTGGACGGGTCTCGGCGCTACGCGTTGGGGACAGCGGCATGCTCCTTCCACTGGTCGCCGTTGTGAGGCGCGCCGCCAGTTTGTGACGCGTTCTTGCATCCGTTAGTCGGCAGGGGTGGACTGCTGCATCCATTTGTAGGGCCGTGCTCGAACCCTGGCTGAGCCCCGTGAGTTTTATCGCCATGGCGTCGCCTCAGCGACCGCGTAAGTCGCGGCATGGATGCCGTGACACGGTTGAAGGCGGGGGCGGCTCTCGAGAGCGCATTTCGCATGCAATTATTAAGTGCATGAGAGTGCGTTGTGCACTGTTCGACGATGTTGGCCAGCGATTGCGAACTCGGTATTTTCGGTCGCGCCGCGATTTTTAATTGCTCGCGTTTATTACCGAACACCCACTTTGGGTGGTTTTCGGATCATTTTTAATGATCAATCGATCATTGCGTATAGTTTAGTGTTGCGATATTAGAGTCCCACCTTAGTTTTCCGTATCGAAATCCCTTTGCAATGCACGACAATTTTCAAGTGCATATTAGCTTCACTTTCTTGCACCCGGTTTAAGTTGAACAAGCGTATCCTCGAATGCGATATCCGCCACTTAGAATAGGCCGCCATTGTAATATCATGTGAATCCGAAGTTCATTCTACACTTTATTCAACAATTTCAACCACTTATCATTTGCCTAACGTTAGAGTCGTAAATTATAGACACGTAGAATGAATTTCGGACGAGTCTCGCTCGTTGCGTAGCCACCTCCCCTAGGTGAGACTCGGTAATTGACGTCGGTTTCCAAAGAACAAGCATTCTTTGGAAATCTACGTCAAGCTAAGAGCTACGCATGGTTCGCGATTCAATTTAGAGTTTGCATATATTTGCTCCCGGTCTTAAACCGATTGGAGATTGACTGAAGTATTAGAATCTTTTTAACTTTTGTAGAATCACTAGCTTTTGTTCGTACTCCGTCCGTCGCGTTCTATGATACCGTCAAATAACTTATTCGCACTATTGGATTGATCCATTAGTGCGAATGAGTTATCGCGTAATATACTAACTTTCATGTTGCAGGTATTTAACTAACTAATTTAATTTCATCCTAATGCTAATATAATTTTATTTATCTGATATACCCCGCTCGAAACTTATGTCTCGTTCGCCATTTTGTCGCATTTCATTATATTCCATTCTGATATCGCATCGGGGCTCGCTCGTCCATATGCACCTTGTTCTAATCCGCTCCGAGGGTTCTTGTTCCTTCAACTCTTTTCCTATGCGCTGTTGCATTTCGAGATCAACCCAAATCAATGCATTGCCCACAACCCCTTCCCCTTCCCCTTCCCCCTAACCCCCATTTATTTTTCACATCTAGCTTTACAGCACTTAATTCTACGTATAAGCGTTTCCAGTACACCACACAGGACAGCGAGGGATGCGTGCGACTCGGTTTAAGTTAGCTATAAGGTAGCATAAGCATGTAAATTTTGGTGTAGGCGATTTTCGCACAAGGAAATCTTGTCCAACTTGAAGCGGAAAGATTCACTTTCACTCGATCCCCGTCGTCGTATCGCAAAGAACAATTCAGTGTTCTCGCGCGTATATAGTTTCGCAATCGTTCTGTGTCGGAGGGCTTTGCATGGCGCACTCGTTCGCCGCCGTGGTGCGACATGCGCTTTTTAATTGCATGCTTCTGTAAGACGCTCTCGAGAGTCTTCTCCAATCTCAATCGTTGCACGATATTCCATGTTCGCGCCGCGGTTGTTGGGGCGGCGTCATGGCGATGCGACTACCGGTGTCCAGTCGGGGAACTGCGGCGCTGTGTCGGATGGAGCGGTGGTTGCTCTCGACCAGGGTTAGGTCCTGCAGGTGGACGGGTCTCGGCGCTACGCGTTGGGGACAGCGGCATGCTCCTTCCACTGGTCGCCGTTGTGGGGCGCGCCGCCAGTTTGTGGCCCGTTCCTGCATCCGTTAGTCGGCAGGGGTGGACTGTTGCATCCATCTGTAGGGCCGTGCTCGAACCCTAGCTGAGCCCCGTGAGTTTTATCGCCATGGCGTCGCCCCAGCGACCGCGTAAGTCGCGGCATGGATGCCGTGACACGGTTGAAGGCGGGGGCGGCTCTCGAGAGCGCATTTGGCATGCAATTATTAAGTGCATGAGAGTGCGTTGTGCACTGTTCGACGATGTTGGCCAGCGATTGCGAACTCGGTAGTTTCGGTCGCGGCGCGATTTTTCATTGCTCGCGTTTATTACCGAACACCCACTTTGGGTGGTTTTCGGATCATTTTTTAATGATCAATCGATCATCGCATATAGCTTAGTGTTGCGATATTAGAGTCCCACCTTAGTTTTCCGTATCGAAATCCCTTTGCAATGCACGACAATTTTCAAGTGCATATTAGCTTCACTTTCTTGCACTCGCTTTAAGTTGAACAAGCGTATCCTCGAATGCGATATCCGCCACTTAGAATTGCTCGCCATTGTAATTTCATGTGAATCCGAAGTTCATTCTACACTTTATTATACGCTTTCAACCACTTATCATTTGTTTCACGTTAGAGTCATAAATTATAGACACGTAGAATGAATTTCGGACGAGTCTCGCTCGTTGCGTAGCCACCTCCCCTAGGTGAGACTCGGTAATTGACGTCGGTTTCCAAAGAACATCCATTCTTTGGAAATCTACGTCAAGCTAAGAGCTACGCATGGTTCGCGATTCAATTTAGAAGTTGCATATATTTGCTCCCGGTCTTAAACCGATTGGAGATTGACTGAAGTATTAGAATCTTTTTAACTTTTGTAGAATCACTAGCTTTTGTTCGTACTCCGTCCGTCGCGTTCTATGATACCGTCAAATAACTTATTCGCACTATTGGATTGATCCATTAGTGCGAATGAGTTATCGCGTAATATACTAACTTTCATGTTGCAGGTATTTAACTAACTAACTAATTTAATTTCATCCTAATGCTAATCTAATTTTATTCCTCTGATATACCCCGCTCGAAACTCATGCCGTTCGCCATTTTGTCGCATTTCATTATATTCCATTCTGATTTCGCATCGGGGCTCGCTCGTCCATATGCTTCTTGTTCTAATCCGTTCCGAGGGTTCTTGTTCCTTCAACTCTTTTCCTATGCGTTTTTGCGTTTCGAGATCAACCCAAATCAATGCATTGCCCACAACCCCTTCCCCCTGACCCCCATTTATTTTCCACATCTAGCTTTCCAGCCCTTAATTCTACGTATAAGCGTCTCCAGTACACACAGGACAGCGAGGGATGCGTGCGACTCGGTTTAAGTTAGCTATAAGGTAGCATAAGCATGTAAATTTTGGTGTAGGCGATTTTCGCACAAGGAAATCTTGTCCAACTTAAAGCGGAAAGATTCGCTTTCACTCGATCCCCGTCGTCGTATCGCAAAGAACAATTCAGTGTTCTCGCGCGTATATAGTTTCGCAATCGTTCGGTGTCGGAGGGCTTTGCATGGCGCACTCGTTCGCCGCCGTGGTGCGACATGCGCTTTTTAATTGCATGCTTCTGTAAGACGCTCTCGCGAGTCTTCTCCAATCTCACTCGTTGCACGATATTCCATGTTCGCGCCGCGATTGTTGGGGCGGCGTCATGGCGATGCGACTACCGGAGTTCAATCGGGGAACTGCGGCCCTGTGTCGGATGGAGCGGTGGTTGCTCTCGACCAAGGTTAGGTCCTGCAGGTGGACGGGTCCCGCGCGTTACGCGTTGGGGGACAGCGGCATGCTCCTTCCACTGGTCGCCGTTGTGAGGCGCGTCGCCAGTTTGTGGCGCGTTCTTGCATCCGTTAGTCGGCAGGGGTGGACTGTTGCATCCATCTGTAGGGCCGTGCTCGAACCCTAGCTGGGCCCCGTGAGTTTTATCGCCATGGCGTCGCCCCAGCGACCGCGTAAGTCGCGGCATGGATGCTGTGACACGGTTGAAGGCGGGGGCGGCTCGCGAGAGCGCGTTTGGCATGCAATTATTAAGTGCATGAGAGTGCGTTGTGCACTGTTCGACGATGTTGGCCAGCGATTGCGAACTCGGTGGTTTCGGTCGCGCCGCGACTTTTAATTGCTCGCGTTTATTACCGAACACCCACTTTGGGTGGTTTTCGGATCACTTTTTAATGATCAATCGATCATTGCGTATAGTTTAGTGTTGCGAAGTTAGAGTCACACCTTAGCTTTCCGTATCGAACTCCCTTTCCAATGCACGATAGTTCTGAAGTGCATATTAGCTTCACTTTCTTGCATTCGCTTTAAGTTGAACAAGCGTATCCTCGAATGCGATATCCGCCACTTAGAATTGCTCGCCATTGTAATTTCATGTGAATCCGAAGTTCATTCTACACTTTATTATACGCTTTCAACCACTTATCATTTGTTTCACGTTAGAGTCATAAATTATAGACACGTAGAATGAATTTCGGACGAGTCTCGCTCGTTGCGTAGCCACCTCCCCTAGGTGAGACTCGGTAATTGACGTCGGTTTCCAAAGAACATGCATTCTTTGGAAATCTACGTCAAGCTAAGAGCTACGCATGGTTCGCGATTCAATTTAGAATTTGCATATATTTGCTCCCGGTCTTAAACCGATTGGAGATTGACTGAAGTATTAGAATCTTTTTATCTTTTGTAGAATCACTAGCTTTTGTTCGTACTCCGTCCGTCGCGTTCTATGATACCGTCAAATAACTTATTCGCACTATTGGATTGATCCATTAGTGCGAATGAGTTATCGCGTAATATACTAACTTTCATGTTTCAGGTATTTAACTAACTAATTTAATTTCATCCTAATGCTAATATAATTTTATTTATCTGATATACCCCGCTCGAAACTTATGTCTCGTTCGCCATTTTGTCGCATTTCATTATATTCCATTCTGATATCGCATCGGGGCTCGCTCGTCCATATGCACCTTGTTCTAATCCGCTCCGAGGGTTCTTGTTCCTTCAACTCTTTTCCTATGCGCTGTTGCATTTCGAGATCAACCCAAATCAATGCATTGCCCACAACCCCTTCCCCTTCCCCTTCCCCCTAACCCCCATTTATTTTTCACATCTAGCTTTACAGCACTTAATTCTACGTATAAGCGTTTCCAGTACACCACACAGGACAGCGAGGGATGCGTGCGACTCGGTTTAAGTTAGCTATAAGGTAGCATAAGCATGTAAATTTTGGTGTAGGCGATTTTCGCACAAGGAAATCTTGTCCAACTTAAAGCGGAAAGATTCACTTTCACTCGATCCCCGTCGTCGTATCGCAAAGAACAATTCAGTGTTCTCGCGCGTATATAGTTTCGCAATCGTTCGGTGTCGGAGGGCTTTGCATGGCGCACTCGTTCGCCGCCGTGGTGCGACATGCGCTTTTTAATTGCATGCTTCTGTAAGACGCTCTCGCGAGTCTTCTCCAATCTCACCCGTTGCACGATATTCCATGTTCGCGCCGCGGTTGTTGGGGCGGCGTCATGGCGATGCGACTACCGGTGTCCAGTCGGGGAACTGCGGCGCTGTGTCGGATGGAGCGGTGGTTGCTCTCGACCAGGGTTAGGTCCTGCAGGTGGACGGGTCTCGGAGCTACGCGTTGGGGACAGCGGCATGCTCCTTCCACTGGTCGCCGTTGTGGGGCGCACCGCCAGTTTGTGGGGCGTTCCTGCATCCGTTAGTCGGCAGGGGTGGACTGTCGCATCCATTTGTAGGGCCGTGCTCGAACCCTAGCTGAGCCCCGTGAGTTTTATCGCCATGGCGTCGCCCCAGCGACCGCGTAAGTCGCGGCATGGATGCCGTGACACGGTTGAAGGCGGGGGCGGCTCGCGAGAACGCATTTGGCATGCAATTATTAAGTGCATGAGAGTGCGTTGTGCACTGTTCGACGATGTTGGCCAGCGATTGCGAACTCGGTAGTTTCGGTCGCGACGCGATTTTTAATTGCTCGCGTTTATTACCGAACACCCACTTTGGGTGGTTTTCGGATCATCTGTTAATGATCAATCGATCATTGCATATAGTTTAGTGTTGCGATATTAGAGTCCCACCTTAGCTTTCCGTATCGAAATCCCTTTGCAATGCACGACAATTTTCAAGTGCATATTAGCTTCACTTTCTTGCACTCGCTTTAAGTTGAACAAGCGTATCCTCGAATGCGATATCCGCCACTTAGAATAGGTCGCCATTGTAATTTCATGTGAATCCGAAGTTCATCCTACACTTTATTAAACACTTTCAACCATTTATCACTTGTTTAACGTTAGAGTCGTAAATTATAGACACGTAGAATGAATTTCGGACGAGTCTCGCTCGTTGCGTAGCCACCTCCCCTAGGTGAGACTCGGTAATTGACGTCGGTTTCCAAAGAACACGCATTCTTTGGAAATCTACGTCAAGCTAAGAGCTACGCATGGTTCGCGATTCAATTTAGAGTTTGCATATATTTGCTCCCGGTCTTAAACCGATTGGAGATTGACTGAAGTATTAGAATCTTTTTAACTTTTGTAGAATCACTAGCTTTTGTTCGTACTCCGTCCGTCGCGTTCTATGATACGGTCAAATAACTTATTCGCACTATTGGATTGATCCATTAGTGCGAATGAGTTATCGCGTAATATACTAACTTTCATGTTGCAGGTATTTAACTAACTAACTAATTTAATTTCATCCTAATGCTAATCCAATTTTATTTCTCCGATATACCCCGCTCGAAACTTATGCCGTTCGCCATTTTGTCGCATTTCATTATATTCCATTCTGATTTCGCATCGGGGCTCGCTCGTCAGTATGCTTCTTGTTCTAATCCGTTCCGAGGGTTCTTGTTCCTTCACCTCTTTTCCTATGCGTCTTTGCATTTCGCGATCAACCCAAATCAATGCATTGCCCACAACCCCTACCCCCTAACCCCCATTTATTTTTCACATCTAACTTTGCAGCACTTAATTCTACGTATAAGCGTTTCCAGTACACCACACAGGACAGCGAGGGATGCGTGCGACTCGGTTTAAGTTAGCTATAAGGTAGCATAAGCATGTACATTTTGGTGTAGGCGATTTTCGCACAAGGAAATCTTGTCCAACTTGAAGCGGAAAGATTCACTTTCACTCGATCCCCGTCGTCGTATCGTAAAGAACAGTTCAGTGTTCTCGCGCGTATATAGTTCCGCAATCGTTCGGTGTCGGAGGGCTTTGCATGGCGCATTCGTTCGCCGCCGTGGTGCGACATGCGCTTTTTAATTGCATGCTTCTGTAAGACGCTCTCGCGAGTCTTCTCCAATCTCACTCGTGGCACGATATTCCATGTTCGCGCCGCGATCGTTGGGGCGGCGTTATGGCGATGCGACTACCGGTGTCCAGTCGGGGAACTGCGGCGCTGTGTCGGATGGAGCGGTGGTTGCTCTCGACCAGGGTTAGGTCCTGCAGGTGGACGGGTCTCGGCGCTACACGTTGGGGACAGCGGCATGCTCCTTCCACTGGTCGCCGTTGTAGGGCGCTCTGCCAGTTTGTGGAGCGTTCCCGCATCCGTTAGTCGGCAGGGGTGGACTGTTGCATCCATCTGTAGGGCCGTGCTCGAACCCTAGCTGGGCCCCGTGAGTTTTATCGCCATGGCGTCGCCCCAGCGACCGCGTAAGTCGCGGCATGGATGCCGTGACACGGTTGAAGGCGGGGGCGGCTCGCGAGAGCGCATTTGGCATGCAATTATTAAGTGCATGAGAGTGCGTTGTGCACTGTTCGACGATGTTGGCCAGCGATTGCGAACTCGGTAGTTTCGGTCGCGCGCGATTTTTCATTGCTCGCGTTTATTACCGAACACCCACTTTGGGTGGTTTTCGGATCATTTTTTAATGATCAATCGATCATTGCATATAGTTTAGTGTTGCGATATTAGAGTCCCACCTTAGTTTTCCGTATCGAAATCCCTTTGCAATGCACGACAGTTTTCAAGTGCATATTAGCTTCATTTCTTGCACTCGCTTTAAGTTGAACAAGCGTATCCTCGAATGCGATATCCGCCACTTAGAATAGGTCGCCATTGTAATTTCATGTGAATCCGAAGTTCATCCTACACTTTATTAAACACTTTCAACTATTTATCATTTGTTTAACGTTAGAGTCGTAAATTATAGACACGTGGAATGAATTTCGGACGAGTCTCGCTCGTTGCGTAGCCACCTCCCCTAGGTGAGACTCGGTAATTGACGTCGGTTTCCAAAGAATGCGTGTTCCTTGGAAATCTACGTCAAGCTAAGAGCTACGCATGGTTCGCGATTCAATTTAGAATTTGCATATATTTGCTCCCGGTCTTAAACCGATTGGAGATTGACTGAAATATTAGAATCTTTTTAACTTTTGTAGAATCACTAGCTTTTGTTCGCACTCCGTCCGTCGCGTTCTACGATACCGTCAAATAACTTATTCGTACTATTGGATCGATACATTAGTGCAAATAAGTTATCGCGTAATATATTAACTTTCATGTTGCAGGTATTTAACTAACTAACTAATTTAATTTCATCCTAATGCTAATATAATTTCATTTCTCTGATGTACCCCGCTCGAAACTTATGCCGTTCGCCATTTTGTCGCATTTCATTATATTCCATTCTGATTTCGCATCGGGGCTCGCTCGTCCGTATGCTTCTTGTTCTAATCCGTTCCGAGGGTTCTTGTTCCTTCAACTCTTTTCCTATGCGCTGTTGCATTTCGAGATCAACCCAAATCAATGCATTGCCCACAACCCCTCCCCCCTAACCCACATATATTTTTCACATCCAGCTTTCCAGCCCTTAATTCTAGGTATAAGCGTTTCCTGTACACCACACAGGACAACGAGGGATGCGTGCGACTCGGTTTAAGTAAGCTATAAGCTAGTATAAGCATGTACATTTTAGTGTAGGCGATTTTCGCGCAAGGAAATCTTGTCCAACTTAAAGCGGAAAGATTCACTTTCACTCGATCCCCGTCGTCGTATCGTAAAGAACAGTTCAGTGTTCTCGCGCGTATATAGTTCCGCAATCGTTCGGTGTCGGAGGGCTTTGCATGGCGCACTCGTTCGCCGCCGTGGTGCGACATGCGCTTTTTAATTGCATGCTTCTGTAAGACGCTCTCGCGAGTCTTCACCAATCTCACTCGTGGCACGATATTCCATGTTCGCGCCGCGGTTGTTGGGGCGGCGTCATGGCGATGCGACTACCGGTGTCCAGTCGGGGAACTGCGGCGCTGTGTCGGATGGAGCGGTGGTTGCTCTCGACCAGGGTTAGGTCCTGCAGGTGGACGGGTCTCGGCGCTACGCGTTGGGGACAGCGGCATGCTCCTACCACTGGTCGCTGTTGTGGGGCGTTCTGCCAGTTTGTGGAGCGTTCCTACATCCGTTAGTCGGCAGGGGGGGACTGTTGCATCCATCTGTAGGGCCGTGCTCGAACCCTAGCTGGACCCCGTGAGTTTTATCGCCATGGCGTCGCCCAGCGACCGCGTAAGTCGCGGCATGGATGCCGTGACACGGTTGAAGGCGGGGGCGGCTCGCGAGAACGCATTTGGCATGCAATTATTAAGTGCATGAGAGTGCGTTGTGCACTGTTCGACGATGTTGGCCAGCGATTGCGAACTCGGTAGTTTCGGTCGCGACGCGATTTTTAATTGCTCGCGTTTATTACCGAACACCCACTTTGGGTGGTTTTCGGATCATTTTTTAATGATCAATCGATCATTCCATAATGTTTAGTGTTGCGATATTAGAGTCCCACCTTAGCTTTCCGTATCGAAATCCCTTAGCAATGCACGACAATTGTCAAGTGCATATTAGCTTCACTTTCTTGCACTCGCTTTAAGTTGAACAAGCGTATCCTCGAATGCGATATCCGCCACTTAGAATAGGTCGCCATTGTAATTTCATGTGAATCCGAAGTTCATCCTACACTTTATTAAACACTTTCAACCATTTATCACTTGTTTAACGTTAGAGTCGTAAATTATAGACACGTAGAATGAATTTCGGACGAGTCTCGCTCGTTGCGTAGCCACCTCCCCTAGGTGAGACTCGGTAATTGACGTCGGTTTCCAAAGAGTGCATGATCTTTGGAAATCTACGTCAAGCTAAGAGCTACGCATGGTTCGCGATTCAATTTAGAGTTTGCATATATTTGCTCCCGGTCTTAAACCGATTGGAGATTGACTGAAGTATTAGAATCTTTTTAACTTTTGTAGAATCACTAGCTTTTGTTCGTACTCCGTCCGTCGCGATCTATGATGCCGTCAAATAACTGATTCGCACTATTGGATTGATCCATTAGTGCGAATGAGTTATCGCGTAATATACTAACTTTCATGTTGCAGGTATTTAACTAACTAACTAATTTAATTTCATCCTAATGCTAATCTAATTTTATTCCGCTGATATACCCCGCTCGAAACTCATGCCGTTCGCCATTTCGTCGCATTTCATTATATTCCATTCTGATTCCGCATCGGGGCTCGCTCGTCCATATGCTTCTTGTTCTAATCCGTCCCGAGGGTTCTTGTTCCTTCAACTCTTTCCTATGCGTTTTTGCATTTCGAGGTCAACCCAAATCAATGCATTGCCCACAACCCCTTCCCCCTAGCCCCCATTTATTTTTCACATCCAGCTTTCCAGCCCTTGATTCTAGGTATTAGCGTTTCCAGTACACCACACAGGACAACGAGGGATGCGTGCGACTCGGTTTAAGTTAGGAATAAGGTAGCATAAGCATGTACGTTTTAGTGTAGGCGATTTTCGCGCAAGGAAATCTTGTCCAACTTAAAGCGGAAAGATTCACTTTCACTCGATCCCCGTCGTCGTACCGTAAAGAACAATTCAGTGTTCTCGCGCGTATATAGTTTCGCAATCGTTCGGTGTCGGAGGGCTTTGCATGGCGCACTCGTTCGCCGCCGTGGTGCGACATGCGCTTTTTAATTGCATGCTTCTGTAAGACGCTCTCGAGAGTCTTCTCCAATCTCACTCGTGGCACGATATTCCATGTTCGCGCCGCGATCGTTGGGGCGGCGTCATGGCGATGCGACTACCGGTGTCCAGTCGGGGAACTGCGGCGCTGTGTTGGATGGAGCGGTGGTTGCTCTCGACCAGGGTTAGGTCCTGCAGGTGGACGGGTCTCGGCGCTACGCGTTGGGGACAGCGGCATGCTCCTACCACTGGTCGCCGTTGTGGGGCGTTCTGCCAGTTTGTGGAGCGTTCCTACATCCGTTAGTCGGCAGGGGGGGACTGTTGCATCCATCTGTAGGCCCGTGCTCGAACCCTAGCTGGGCCCCGTGAGTTTTATCACCATGGCGTCGCCCCAGCGACCGCGTAAGTCGCGGCATGGATGCCGTGACACGGTTGAAGGCGGGGGCGGCTCTCGAGAGCGCATTTCGCATGCAATTATTAAGTGCATGAGAGTGCGTTGCGCACTGTTCGACGATGTTGGCCAGCGATTGCGAACTCGGTAGTTTCGGTCGCGTCGCGATTTTTCATTGCTCGCGTTTATTACCGAACACCCACTTTGGGTGGTTTTCGGATCATTTTTTAATGATCTATCGATCATTGCATGTAGTTTAGTGTTGCGATATTAGAGTCCCACCTTAGTTTTCCGTATCGAAATCCCTTTGCAATGCACGACAATTTTCAAGTGCATATTAGCTTCACTTTCTTGCACTCGCTTTAAGTTGAACAAGCGTATCCTCGAATGCGATATCCGCCACTTAGAATTGCTCGCAAATTGTAATTTCATGTGAATCCGAAGTTCATTCTACACTTTATTAAACACTTTCAAACACTTATCATTTGTTTAACGTTAGAGTCGTAAATTATAGACACGTAGAATGAATTTCGGACGAGTCTCGCTCGTTGCGTAGCCACCTCCCCTAGGTGAGACTCGGTAATTGACGTCGGTTTCCAAGGAACATGCATTCTTTGGAAATCTACGTCAAGCTAAGAGCTACGCATGGTTCGCGATTCGATTTAGAGTTTGCATATATTTGCTCCCGGTCTTAAACCGATTGGAGATTGACTGAAATATTAGAATCGTTTTAACTTTTGTAGAATCACTAGCTTTTGTTCGTACTCCGTCCGTCGCGTTCTATGATACCGTCAAATAACTTATTCGCACTGTTGGATTGATCCATTAGTACGAATGAGTTATCGCGTAATATACTAACATTTATGTTGCAGGTATTTAATTAATTAACTAATTTAACTTCATCCTAATGATAATATAATTTTATTCCTCTGATATACCCCGCTCGAATCTGATGCCGTTCGCCATCTTGTCGCATTTCATTATATTCCATTCTGATTTCGCATCGGGCCTCGCTCGTCCATATGCTTCTTGTTCTAATCCGTTCCGAGGGTTCTTGTTCCTTCAACTCTTTTCCTATGCGTTTTTGCATATCGAGATCAACCCAAATCAATGCATTGCCCACAACCCCTACCCCCCTAACCCCCATTTATTGTTCACATCCAGCTTTCCAGCCCTTAATTCTAGGTATAAGCGTTTCCAGTACACCACACAGGACAACGAGGGATGCGTGCGACTCGGTTTAAGATAGCTATAAGCTAGTATAAACATGTACATTTCAGTGTAGGCGATTTTCGCACAAGGAAATCTTGTCCAACTTAAAGCGGAAAGATTCACTTTCACTCGATCCCCGTCGTCGTATCGTAATGAACAATTCAGTGTTCTCGCGCGTATATAGTTTCGCAATCGTTCGGTGTCGGAGGGCTTTGCATGGCGCACTCGTTCGCCGCCGTGGTGCGACATGCGCTTTTTAATTGCATGCTACTGTAAGACGCTCTCGCGAGTCTTCTCCAATCTCAATCGTTGCACGATATACCATGTTCGCGCCGCGATCGTTGGGGCGGCGTCATGGCGATGCGACTACCGGTGTCCAGTCGGGGAACTGCGGCGCTGTGTTGGATGGAGCGGTGGTTGCTCTCGACCAGGGCTAGGTCCTGCAGGTGGACGGGTCTCGGCGCTACGCGTTGGGAGACAGCGGCATGCTCCTACCACTGATCGCCGTTGTGGGGCGTTCTGCCAGTTTGTGGAGCGTTCCTACATCCGTTAGTCGGCAGGGGGGGACTGTTGCATCCATCTGTAGGCCCGTGCTCGAACCCTAGCTGGGCCCCGTGAGTTTTATCACCATGGCGTCGCCCCAGCGACCGCGTAAGTCGCGGCATGGATGCCGTGACACGGTTGAAGGCGGGGGCGGCTCGCGAGAGCGCATTTGGCATGCAATTATTAAGTGCATGAGAGTGCGTTGTGCACTGTTCGACGATGTTGGCCAGCGATTGCGAACTCGGTAGTTTCGGTCGCGGCGCGATTTTTCATTGCTCGCGTTTATTACCGAACACCCACTTTGGGTGGTTTTCGGATCATTTTTTAATGATCAACCGATCATTGCATATAGTTTAGTGTTGCGATATTAGAGTCCCACCTTAGTTTTCCGTATCGAAATCCCTTTGCAATGCACGACAATTTTCAAGTGCATATTAGCTTCACTTTCTTGCACTCCCTTTAAGTTGAACAAGCGTATCCTCGAATGCGATATCCGCCACTTACAATTGCTCGCAAATTGTAATTTCATGTGAATCCGAAGTTCATTCTACACTTTATTAAACACTTTCAAACACTTATCATTTGTTTAACGTTAGAGTCGCAAATTATAGACACGTATAATGAATTTCGGACGAGTCTCGCTCGTTGCGTAGCCACCTCCCCTAGGTGAGACTCGGTAATTGACGTCGGTTTCCATAGAATGCGCGATCTTTGGAAATCTACGTCAAGCTAAGAGCTACGCATGGTTCGCGATTCAATTTAGAGTTTGCATATTTTTGCTCCCGGTCTTAAACCGATTGGAGATTGGTTTCTTAACATTTGCATAATCTTTCTTTTTTGTTCGAAATCCGTTCGGCACGATTTATGATACTGTCAAATCACTTATTCTCAGAACTGGATTAATCCATTTGTATGAACAAGTTATCGCATAATATGCGAACTCTTTTTACAGGTGTACGTATTTGTTTTCCCATTTCAGATATTTAATTGCTCGTTCCAATTTTATACTAAATCAAACAGAATCTCATTTATACTATAAATTTTCATCTCCAACTTTCCCTCCGTTTTATCAGTAATATTGTATTTTGTCGTTGTTTATACTGGGACTCTTATGTTACTCTTTACCTGATTCCATTCTGTTCTATCGCTTACTCGTTCATTTCGTTGCTCCCGTTTCGTTATGTTTTGAGTTTCCCCACATTATTGCATTCCATGGAAAACTCCCACCGTGGGCGCTGGATGCCTTTATGGGACTCCATTCAGTGCTCAGCCTGTCTCGTAGACCCATTCGGGTCCACATCTGAATCTAGTGCTTCCTAGAATCCTAAATTTTGAAACATCTAGATTAAAATGGGGACGGGTCTCGAAGCGCAGTCACCTCCTCGTGGTGAGACCTGGAAATTGGTTGGTTTTCCATTGAATAATCACTGATTATTCAATGGAAAACCATACCAAGCTAAGAACTGCGCAATAATTTTATGGTTCAATTAATTTTTAATACAACTTCCCATCTACAATTTACTGGACATTTAATAAATTTAAAATAAAGATTAGGTATGTACTGTACTGTTGTATAGTCCTATTATTCAACGCATATAGAGCTTTAAGGTTTATTATGGTGTTATCGAATAAACTGTTCAACTAAAATATGCAAACGCGGTTAGTAATTAAAAGGTCTGTTTCGATCGTTAAGCGAATGAGTGATTAACGATTAGGCAATAAAATTGGCGTTGCAATATGTTAGAATCTCGCGTTTACATTTTTATATGCATTACATTGAAGTTTAAAGATAGTTTTCTAATAACTGATAATTTACAAATAGCAAAAATGCTTTAATGGAGGAATTTAGTTTCTTTAAAGTTTGCACAGTGATATTTTCGAAGTCGTAGTAATAGTTGAAAATATTGGTTTTACATTTATAAATTTTATTACACATTTTAACAGTTAATATTAAATATAAAAATAAAACAAAATGAGTAATGCGTTTAATAGATAATAAAAGATAATAAAAGTTAAATAATTTTCTAAATAAATCTTTCAAAATAAAGATTTCTAAATAAATCAAAAATTGTACACACGCTGAAATAAACTTGTGAAATAAAGTATGATTCGACTATTGCTCCTCCATACGTCTGCCGTCGTTCCTTCCGACAGAGATTAATCATAGTATAACAAAAGGGAATGAGGCTGTAGAGAAATAAATGTTAAATAAGAAGATAAACGGAGAAAATGATCTTAAATTTTCGCGCGTATGTTATGTACCCTTACTTCGTGGCTCCATCTAGTATCGCACTGCAGAAACTGTTACCGAAGAAGTTTAACTGTTTCTCGTTCAGGTGGCGCAGCAGTGTTTTGCTTTAATTGTCTGTTTTTATTGTCGGTAAAAATGTACGAGTTGTTTGCTCCTTTCTTTGACAGATTGCGCTACCGGCGTTATTAGATGTGTTTTGGATATGCGCGGGAAATTTAAAAATGATTCTATATATTACACAAGGATAAATTATTAAATTATTGTATGCCACTGTAATTTGTTATTGCTTAACCGCATGTGTATGTACCGATACATTTATTGAACCGAATAGTGTAAAAAAAGTCTAAAAAACCTGAAGGACATGGTAGGAATGTTAAGAATTAGAAAAGGATAGAAGAATCTACTTAAATTGAAAAAAGGTATAACTTAAAGGGGGATGATTATAATTAATTTGTGTCGCATATTACTTGTGCGAGGCACTTGTATCTAATATGCTGCAGAAGGATTCCTATTATTCCATGCATAGAGAGCATTGAGTTGTATTATCGTGTGATCCTTGTAAACTGTTCGATCGAAACATGTAAACGCGGTTAATGATTAAAAATTTTGTTTCGATCGTCAAACGAATGATTGATTATCGATTATATACTGAAATTGTTTTTATATGTTGGAATCGCAAAAAATACTTTCAGGGAGTAATTTAGTATCTTAAAAGTTTGCGCAGCGACATTTTGTAACTGGTATTAGTAGTTTTAATTATTGGTCTTCGATTTATGAATTTTATCACACAGTTGAACGGTTCATATTGAATATAAAAATAAATATTGTTACAGAACTCGTCTGGATCTGGAAATGAACAACGGAACAACTCTCAGCATCAGAAATCTCCGGAAGAAATTACACACTTATTACAAAATCAGAATATTTATTGTAAAATTATTTTATACAATGTATTTTACAAAAATCATAATAAATTAGATTAAATTAACAGTATTACAATGCTTTATCATTTATTCCCTCTCCTATCTTAATTACGATAATAATAAACAATATTCTGTAGCAATTAAAAATAAGATTCGAAAAAACTAGTAAAAATCGTGAAAAAATAAAAAAAGTAACGAAATCTATTGAAAATTCCGAGAAATGATGTCTAATTCCGAGTAATCGCGAAATTCCAAGAAATCGAAAGCGTGGGAAATTCGTGTCACCTCCTTGCACGTCATGTTCTCCTGATACAAAGTCGAAATTTCGCGATATTCCTTCCAAAGTTCCCGGTAAGATTCGAAATTTTGTATTAGGAGAACATGTCGACGGAGGAGGTGGCACGGAATATTTTTCTTGGAATTTGACGTCATTTCTTGCAATTTCGCGATTTCTCGGAATTTGACGTCATTTCTCGGAATTTCGCGATTTCTCGGGATTTGACGTCATTTCTCAGAATTTTTCGAGCGCGGAATTTCCGAATCGGAACCGAACTTTGCTCCA
>JAOPTO010001781.1:0-21350 GCA_033822845.1 Tetrapedia diversipes
TCGTTTTTGTAAGATGTTCGTGGTATGCCGAGTACTTCTGTTTTGAAAATTTTGCAATGAATATCATTACTGTTCTACGTATAATCTGTCAAATATATCACATACAAATAGATTATGGATATAGAGAATAGACACAATAAATAAAGACATATTTTAAGAGAAACGTGTTTTAAATATCTTCTATAGAAGTGAACTTAACAAATATCACCCGAAGTGTATTGAAATATTCTGCTGAACAGAAAAAATACAAGAAATAAAATTATTATAATAGTGTGAAACAAAATGAAATGGCAAAATGTTGGGTTCGCCATTATTACCCCCAGCACCTCATATATTATAAGTTATTTCCAATAATCACACAAACTCTAATGTATCGTGTGTTAACAAAAAATAACATACCTGTATGTGCTGCTAATAATAATCGTATACGTGATCAATTAATTTCCTGAATTTCATATTACAGTCTGAAATTTATGTCATTGATAATGTAAGTTGTCTGTTATGAAACCGCGCTAATAATAAAAATGCTACGGGAGACTTTAAATTCAACAATAGACGTTTTATTTATTTATAAACAAAATAGATAAAGAAAAACTATTTACAAGGATGGAAAGGCGGTACCGAAGAGCACTTTAACCTGAAATTAAAAAAAAACAAAAAATGAAATTTAATGTCTGGTGGAGGGGGTAACTCAAAAAATATCGATTTTTCGAAAAATCTTTTTATATGTTCTTATAAACATGAAAACAGCATTCAACTTTTGTTTAAACTCTTTTTCAATATCTCTCACCTTTCTCGAGATATTCGAGGACAAAAATAAATTTACATTTTCATTAAGTGGTGAAATCACCCCTTGAAAATGAAACTGGGCACGAACAAAAAATAAGTATGTATTATGGATGATTTACTCTAACTGTACACCAAGTTTCATATTTTTTTGAATTTCCGGGTTCGCACACTTCCCTTGTAAGTTCTTTTTATTTTCACAACAACTGAACCGAAATTTCAACATAATACAATCAATATTTTGTAACATCATTTGTTACTGATAGACAGATTGCATGAAAATGAATTAACATTTTGTAATAGAAATTCACTAATTCTTAATGTATCTATCAAAGCCGCACAAGTAGCGTGAATCAGAAATTAAAAATTAATACGAGTCCCTAAATTCAATTCGTTAAACAACTTCTCTATGCTACTTCATTAATATCTCGTTAATTTTCCTGATCGTTCGCTTCTTTATCTTGTAGACACATTTCAATAAACATTATCATGACCAATGCAACATATTTCTTCATAATGTTACATTTACATAAGAAATACTCCATTCCTGGTTGACAAAGGAAACAGAGAATGCATTGCATCATAAAACAACCGTTCGACACGTAGATAGATTGTTGATAGTTAATTTATGCGGCAGGAATCGAACTATCTTCAGAATCAAGCAAATTGGCGAAAGGAATCGTTCGAATCGTGTTGAGCTACATAATACCCAAATATGGTTGTCGTCTCTTACGTGGTTCATGACACGGACGTTGAGCGAAGGCTATTTTTGAACTCAGGATCTTGCTTTACGATTCGCATGTTATTGAAAAAGTAGTCTATGTCCTGGAAGGAAAGAAAGCGCTGTTTATAACTTGGAGTTTTTAGTTGTTGAGACACATAATGCATCAACACCGTCATGTCGCCACTCCACAGTTTATGACACGGACGTGGAACGACGGCTATTTTTGAGTTTAATATTCTTAGTTTATTAGCATGCAACTGAAAGATTAATCTATGGCCTGGCGAGAAACGGTATAGTTTCAAGCTACACGTGTTTAGATTTTCGCTTCTTTCGTTCTCAATAGCCGAGGCCGTGTCATAAAGAGAGAATTTCTGAAGGGTCCTGGCACACATTTGTAACGGTACAAGACCGACGGTCAGAACTTGGAGGAATTTTCCGTTGTTGCTAACCGGCACCACCACCCTCACCACTAACACGGCAATACCCCTCCTCCGCGAACTCCAGAGCGAACTAAGGGCTCAAGGAGGATGTGCCTAACCAATTTAGGCTCGCTGATTAGTATTTTTCCGAATTTGAAGGGACCAATCAGCGGGTTTGTCAAAACAAGAAGTGGATGGTGGTCGGTGGCAGCGCATCAGTCAAGTCAGTCAAGTCAGTCAATTCAGTCGAGTCAGTCCGTCAAGTGAACTCTGTCAATACAGTCACCAGAGTCACCACACAGTCCGCGCCCTTGCCTAATACAAACTCTCGCATATCAAACTGACGTGCGAGGAGCGATATTTGACGCTCAACATTAGTATTTCATGTTTTCTCGGCCTCAATAGCCGAAGTGGTAGAAGAGGGATTTCCGAAGGGTCATCCTCACGTGTATTGTAACGGTTAAAATACCGTTAGTCAGAACCCGGAGGAACATCCCGTCATTGCCAGCTACCACTACCCTCGCAAACACTCCTCAGCGGACGTACCAAGGCCTCGAAGAGGAGTATTTAACAAATTCTGTATCGCTGATTGGCATTTTTCCAAACTTCGGAAGACTAAACAATGAGCATTTTTGCTGACGCGAAAACATGGTGGACAACAGGAATGTCGCATCCTCGAATGATTAGATCGCGACTGTCGTCCGCCGTGTGATCACTTTAGACAACTGTTTCTCCGAATGTGATGGTGTGAATGCTCGTACTCTTTGCGAATACTCGGTGTGTGATTGTACGTTTTCGAAGCGCGTTTTTGTCTGTGTCTCGCGGTGCCGAAGTGACTCGGTTTTATATGGAGGAGTTCAACTGGTCACTTCTCCATACCTCAAGACGATACGCTAATTGGTTAAAGTCAAAAAGTCAAGTCTCCAATCAGCGTATGCCCTGAGTGCCACCAACCCCCGTTCTTGTACCCTTAGCACGCGTTTCGAGAACGAGGGTGGGATGAGTCACTCGGAGCGGAAAAGTTTCCCGAATTTTGGCAACGAAGGGGAAATTTCCTCCGGGCCCGTGTACCTATCACATGTAGGTACCGGCTGGGCGCTCTTCGGAAGTCCCTCATTTATGACACCCTCTTGGCTATTAAGGAATCACGGTGACTTGCAAATTAAACTATTGCTCCCCTACGGACGTTAAGTGGGTTCGAAAAAAAGGCAAAAAGGCTAAACCTACTTAATCCTCAAAAATAGCAGTATTGGCACGCTCGTGTCATAAATGCCGATGGAAAACTTCCCACAGCTGTTCCGTTGGACGGAACAAGTAACAACGTGGAAAAAGTGTATGAAGGAGGTAACATCCTAAGAGTACACATTCCCGAACATCTTTTCTCTCATCTACAACGAACTCACACAACGTTAGTTTTGCGTGTGAAGGTGTATGACAACGACTAACCTAAAGTCAGAAGAGGTATACGCTAAAAAAATTAATTAAAACGGTTACAACTCGCCGGCTCGTTCGCTGGTGATGTTCTTCCATTTCACCTATGATATTTGTATCGACAAAAGAAACTCCGAGTACATGAAATGCTGGTCGCGGTGATTCTTTCGATCTCGATCTACCAAATCAATTTGCGAAACGCTATCTCCACTATTCCCTCGATTGGTGCAATTTTTTACCCTACTCAGGAAAAGTCTTACACTATGCCAATCGGTATTGTGTTTTCGTATTGCTTCTATTATTTCATATTGCCGACAGAGTCAGCTTTGGAATTCAGTAACTCTTAATTGAGTTTCAGGTAGGCAGATTAGTAGAAGAGAAGTTGGGAATATAGACCGGGGTCTTAATATACACCGGATACTCTTCTCCAATGATAATTACTATGATATGCCAGTAATTAAGAAAAACACATGAAATAATGTTCTCTTACGGCACCGAACAGTACTAGTGCAACTAGCATGTTTAGTATTGTTAATAACATAAATTTCTGTTTTCAACACGTTGAGCCCGGCGCCGGTCCCTGGGGACCGGCAGTGAACTTTCCGTGTGGCCGGCGCCGGTCCTTGGGGACCGGCACTAGAATTTTCGTTTGGCTGGCGTCGGTCCGTCTAATGAATTATCATCTTCTGATGATGACAATCGTACTACTCTGCGACGTTTGGAAGATAAAAATATTTCACTTGACGTGTCACTATATTCTTCTCTTTCCGACATATTCAATGTTATGGGCAATAACTATTTTCAAAACTAAACTCAACTTTCTTTTTACGAACAATCTGTACACTTCGGTAGGTCTTTTCCAATTGATCACCTCTCGAAGGTACGTACGTGACTTTTTTATACATCATACGAAAATATAGTGAACAGAATCACACGTACACCTAAAAAGCGTCGAAATTAGCGCAACAAAGAATAATTCCTTATCTCTCAGCGATACCCTACAACTTTGTATCGCTCGCCGGTTGCCGGCTGAACGGAAAGGACAGCAAAGTTGGCGCCGGGCTCAACGTGTTAATCTGCTGGAAAAGTATTTCAGTTAACATTCATTTACATTTCTTCTTACACTATTTGAAAAATAGTAGGTTTAGAAACGAGTGCAGTAGGTTTAGAAAGACGTACAGTTTGAGTAAGCTGCCTTATTCTTTCAGAGCTTACTGGAGCCAAAGCATCGGTAGCCATTCGGTTGTGTTCAGTACCTAAACAAATGTCGTTAAAACATTGTATTTCTGTTTGAAACCCAAGATCACATTTCTTTGTCCTCCTGCATTACATAATTTGATTCTGTGGGAATTTTATAGTAGTAATTCTATTATAGTAATTCTTGTGATGCATTTAACTGATCGATCTATTGAGTAAACAATATTGCTGTATGATCGGCAACCTATGAATGATACATTTTTGTGTACTAAAACGAACAATTTACATACAGTCTAATAGTGAAACAATTCTGGGGTAAGGTAAAAGTAAATAACTCTGTTTCAGTTATTGTGGACATTAATTAAGCTAAAACTCTGTTGAACGTAGATAAAGGAGTGTTACCTACTGGAAATACTCTTTGTGCCAACAGTTGTAGCGTTTTCAAAGGCAGGTAGGTCAGATAAAAATTGCGCGATTGTTTAAAGCGACGTGGAATAAATTAAGGGAAACTTTTATATATATGGAAATTTTTATAATTTAAAAGAGTATCTTGCTTGTTTTATCATAAAGTGTATTTTTCTTCCTGAAATGATATGCTATGCAGCAAAAATCATTTTCTATTCAACTCTGTTCCTCAATCACATTTGCACAGAAGGTGAAAAGGTGTACAAGTCCTAAAATTTAGGTACATTTTGTTAAGAAACACGTTTCTGCTACTTTTTGAATTAAAAATATTTTATCTTTCAGAATAACACGACCCTCATAAGAATCCATAATCAGAGCGATATAAATTAAACAAATACTGTCGTTAAAGTAGGGTTTCATATTTTGTTCCAGGCAATTAATACTGGTCAGAAAACGCATACATAGTACTAACTCAATGGCGAGAAATAAAAGAGCATGTATTCAGTGAGATTCAACTTTTTATAAGGTATGCTATAAGGACATTTAGCGTTTATGAATATACCATTTCATACGTTCTACCTATAGTAATATTAAATCTACAAATTTGAAGTTCATACTTTTATAAATCTAATTATTAACCTCGACAGAAGATTATTTCATTATTTCTTATTTCATCATTCATTTTACCCTATGACGAACACTTCGCCTATAATGCTTCATATATTACTGAATATTAACATAATTTCCTAAACATCACATAAGAAATCTATGAACCCGAAGAATCTCAATCGGGTCATTCCAAATTTTAACTCAACAGTAAATCCGATAATTTCCGTCTTCTTGAAGCAGCATCACAAATATACAAATTTATTCATTAATTAATTAGAATCGAATAACGTGATCGCAATTCTGTTGGAAAGTTTGCTATTTCACATTTTCTCCATGGAATCCCATCTTCGCTACGCTGGTCTTTCTGATGACTCTCGACTTCGTTGACAAGTTCATTGATGCGACGACACTGGTAAACGTAGCTTATTTTCAATGCAAACTTTGTTCCTAAACATTTGCAGCACCACATGCGCCATCGTCCGTGTGTCCGCTTCTCCTCGATAACCTCGGTAACATGAGTGAATCGTGGTTTTTAAAAGACAAAATAATAGAGTATATATTCGAGAAACATATGCTATACAAAACGCTCGCTCGTCTTAACGCTATTTCTTACTCATTTTTTGGTCACTTCCCACCATATACTTTCCATCAGCGATACATCTATAAGACTACATTTGAACCGTTGGCAATTCTCCTGAAGTATAAGGCCAGCAACGACAAGTACACCGAGTACCAAGCTATGAAATTGAATAAGCCCGGTATCGACCTTACCGGCGAGTACACGTGCGTCATATCTACATTCGCGGACGAGGAGTCTGTGAGTGCATCCATGCTAGTATATTGTAAGTATTCCACTATTTACGGTCAGTAGCTATTGATTTGCGGTTCTTTATGCGAATTAATGGCGAACAAAACTTCAAGCCAATTATGCTTTCTACTGAATCATTTTCACGATTTTTCTAAATCTTCTGTTCACGTTTGTAGTTTCATATCTCCATTATTCTTGACGTGTACGACGAAATACGCACATGGTACGTAAATGATGGTTGTAGCAAAAGCAGCTTTTGACTCCCAGTGGCGGTTTGTTTGCTTTTAGTATTAGATTGTTTCCTTAATGTTCATAGTCAATTCTTCTTTCTATAAGCTTTGTAATCTTCTTCTGTTATCAGCCATAGCAATACGTTCTAATTACGCTGTGGATTCTGTGGAGATAATATACTTCGAAATATCGAGGATAATGTGGAGTTATTAAATCACATTACAAATGTTGCATAAAACTCTGTAAAAATACAGGAAACAACTATTAATACGAAGACGATAAAGAGCTGTATGATTTGTCATGTATGGTTATAAATTGGAGGGTAGCTATTAAATTATGATACGTTAATTCACTTTTGTATAACATTCAGTATCAAATATTGCAATATAAAGTAGCAATCACTATGCTATGTTTTCACAATTACTAAACAGGGGGTTTAATCCTTAACCCTTTCCCCGTTTGACAAAGCTGACTTGACTGTAATAAGAAATATTAGGTTCTAGAACACAATATCGACATCGATAGTGCGGTTTGAAATATTAGATGTAATTAGTATAATTCACGAACTAATGGTACGTTTTTTAAAAGATTCAAAAAGAATAAGCAATAAGCAATATCAAGCTCTGACATAATTTAATTCCGATTAAAACAGCCATGAAAATATATAAGATTCTACAAGTATGGCATATGCTCAGTGACCAACTGGAAATTAAGCCCTGTCGAATAAACTTTCATATACTTATTAACTCTTTTTTGCAAAATCAGAAAGTATCTTTTGTTATATCCTTGCAAGCGAAAACACTGCTATGTAAGTTGCAATCCGACGCCAGCGCTACGCATTAAAGATATTATTAGGAAACTAGTTGTAAGATCTAAAGAGTTGAAGAATTGAAGAATAGAGACGTCACAACCAACAGAAATGTCAGATCGCAATACGTGACCTTAATTTCAACTTCATCCTGCTATGAAAGAGAATGAGCTGGCGCAGGTATCACGCATGTCAGATAATGCATGATAAATACGTAATATTCGTCAACTTATGTTGCTTTTTTATATCTCTTGTAAAGATTGATATCATGTTCTTTGGATGTAGAGTAAAGAAATAATTCTTGCAGAAAGATTAAATTGCATCGCAATACGGAACTAAGTGTGGGGCCTAGCTTTCGATCGAAACGAAAGCATCGATTGTCAACCGTTTTTCTCGTTACCGCAAATTTCAGTTTGCCCTATTAATAATACTAATAACTATTTTCCTTCTGCGTAATTAGTATTGAAACGGTATTTGATATAATTATAAAATACATATTCTACAGGCGCCGTAATAAGCCCTCGTAATTAAAGGAATATCAGCGAAATTGCGAAAGTTGGTGGTTGAGAATGCTTTTGTTTCGATAGTAAGCTTGATAACGCAGATAGAGGAGAACAAATTATTACTGTAATAAAACATTTCTTTATTACAAGCTAATTTCCTGATAAATTTTTTATTCCTGTCGATTTATTAAATTTTGTTAACTGTAAAGTGTTCTTTGAACTCCATTACTGTAAATTTAAGATGAGACCTGTTTTGGATTAAAAATTGTCAACTGAAGGTTATACGATGTTTAATATTAATAATTATTAAATAAATCAATTAGGTTTCTCATAAACTGAATCATAATTAAACTAAATGAATAAAATGGATATATTTACTTGATCAGTACTAATTATTGTTAAATACATATTATGTGGATGTTTGTATTAAGTTATCTCACACATAATGTGAATATCTTTCTTCTTTCACTAAGCGTGAAATATAAAGATTCCTTTATAACCGATAAGTGAAATGTAGGTACTAATGGGGAATATATAATAAACAAAGAAAAGTAAACGAATATTTTAAGAGAATGTATTTGTTTCTTATTTATTGTAAAAATTCATAGAAATCATTATGTATTAACCTTGACTACATTAATAATTCTTTTAACCCTTTTGCTTCGGATGTCCAGTCCGCCGAAGTACTGTCTCTGTACGAGCGCGCGCACCGCGAATACGCACAATATGCGTTGTTGCTCTATATACGTTTTCCTAGGTCTTAAGTAACAATTTTGCTAAATAAAACAATCTTTGTTACTATATCATGAGTGTTATTTACATTTTTGGTATGAAAATATTTACAACTTAAAAGTTACAAGTAAGATTTAAATTTTAATTAATTATTGTCCGCAAACAAGTTAATGTATTAATATAAAGTGATTAGTAGTATAAGTTCGTATGATAAATTCTGAAGCACGGATCTACACATAAACCAACATCACACTCTTTACACTCGTATCGTGAGTCGGATCTTTTGTCATTCTTACTGCAGACGATACATCTGCGTTTAAGATTTTTATTTTTGCCTTTATAAAAAGATCGATAATGCCGATCTGTTAACCTCATTGGGTTGTTGACCGGTCTGCCTTCATGCCGAATTACATTATTACGCCGATATTTTGCAAACATTTGTTTTATTAACTGCAAGTGGAATTTGGCAATGGAAATTACTTCTCTTCGATTATACTTATAGAGGCAATACGAATTCCACACACAAATATCTATCATATGGAAAAAAAATTTGCGGTACCATTTCATCGATTTTCGGGTTGTGTTGACAGTGCTTGTAACCATATCGACTTTGTCTACTATGCCCATTGATTTATTATAGTCGATAACACATACGGGCTTAGCAACATTCTGTGATCCTCTATATCTAGGCACGGCTGCAAAATCGGCCGTATGCATGGATGTAATCATATAGACTTCTCTTTTGTCTAACCATTTCATCGCTAGCAGACTGTCTGATGAAGGAAAACATGCCTTTTTTCAGACGTTCCTGAAACTTTGGCATGCCTTGCCTTCTTTTGCTAACCGTGCCGCACGCATTAGTACTATTATTATGCAACAATCGAAATAATGCCGGACTCGAATAGAAATTGTCTAGATAGACTGTGTGACCTTTTTGTAAGAAAGGTCGTAAAAGCGGCAAAACTATCGCACCCGATTTTCCAATCGCCGTGTCTGTATTTTCAACAAATGTTGAACGTCCGCAATAAACTATAATATCCTGCACGTAGCCGGTTTTGCAATCACAAAGCATGTAAGATTTGATACCAAATCTATTCCTTTTCGAAGGAATATATTGTTTGAATGACAAACGGCCTTTGTATAACATAAGGCTTTCATCAATACAAAGGTCTTGAAATGGATGGAACGTGTGATTGAAAGATTTCCGGAACATATTGACTACTTCTCTAATTTTGACTAAACGATCATCACTACGTCCAGATTCGTGTGTAAAATGGATTGTGCTGAGTAGCGAAAGATAGAGATCTCTGATAATAATTTCAGGAAAAATACTGGAACGCAAATATTTATCTTTCGACCAATACTCTTGTATTTTCAGTTTGTTGTTGCGTATCATCAGTAAAGACAATGCAAAAAAACAGTAGAGTTCGTCTATTGTTGTCGGAGCGTCCAAATTCTTATGAGCCCGATAGTCGTTTGTTTCATCGACAATGTATTGTACGAGTTCCTCAGAAATAAATAGTTGAAAATAGTCTAAAATAGATGACGATCTTGGTAATTTCGTCTTTATTCCTGAGTCCTTCGTAGAAAACGGATGTATTTGTGGCATGAAATTTTTAGTCGTCCATGTTAGATTGCACTTCTTCTCGGCATCATTTTTGATTGATTCGGATTCCGAATCTGATGTGCTACATATGTTCTTTCGGCATCGTTTAGGCAAGTTAAAATTATCTTCATTTTCTTCCGTATCAGATAGTCCATTTTGAAACATTATATTTCTTGTATTCCGTGTATACATTTTACAAGGGTGTGAACTGTTTCTAAAAAGACATTTTCGAACAAAATTCTAACCTGCAATTCCTATTTTTTTACAAATTGACAACCATACCTCAAGCTCATTTATTCAAATTCTTGTAAAAATCCTATATGAAATTCTTTCGCTACCAATGAATATACGATGAGATTTTTAATCTGAAACAGTATACGATCGTTTATAATTATGTCTCAAACAGGTAGCGTCAAGAGTTATCTCAACAATGAGTAATTTTATAAAGTGATCTATAATCCAATATGTCAATAAAATCAACGATAATGGTCTGTTGGTAACGAAAAAAATCTACATTATCGACTGCAGATTGCCCTTGTGTATGAATCGTTTGAATGCCGAATGTATGGGGTCACGACCCAGAAGTCGTCGCGTGGCCGCCGCTTGTACACACAAGACATATTATGCGGTCGTACCCACAGGTCATACTCTGCGCGCCGCTTATAAGCGGCGCTCGAAGCGAAAGGGTTAATTTCCTATATTATAATGTTTTGTACGTCGGTTTAGCTACGAGAGCGGTGTATTGCGACCGAAATACTTCCGGATTTTATTGTGACTTGTATGGTGATAGGTTTCTCTCTTGATGAGGTTGATATTAGGAGTTGGTTAGGTGTCAGATTGAACACGATAGAGTTGAGTTGAGTGTTTATAATAGTTGTTTTCCCTTGATGAGTTGTGCTCTGATTTGTGTTTGTGTCTCTGAGTGTCTGTTACAATGCTTTACATGGCTCGATATTTATAGCAAAAGTGATTGCAATCCCGAACCAATCACAATTGCTTACAAGTATTGTAGGGAAGGAGGGCTGGTAACCACTCCCCTTCTATCGAGGTAAGTATAGGGTCGTTACTGTACATACCTCTACCCTAATTTAGGACACAACATATAATATAGATATAACTTCTTATGATTTACATACAGTAAACGAATAATCGTATCTTAAGATCTTGTGTGTGTTATTCCATTAGCAGATTCTGTTGTATTGATTTTGAAGTAGCATTTACTAGAGGTTAGAGAGATTAAAGTTTCCAGGTGGATAATCGTTCGAGGTCACTTAGACGGGACGTTGACGGAACAACATGAGCCACTTGAATTTCGTACTATCTATTGAAGGTTAAAATCACATTGTAACGATACTTTATGGAAATGAGATTGTTTTAAACCATTTACAATGTAAATGTACAAAGAGGAGCTATATGGAGTGGACACCGCATGCAAATATCGCTTTCCGAGAGCAGAAACCTTGTCAAGTGCAGAATGCACGTCTTTAACCTGAATTTAACAGTATTCGAATAAATTATTCGAATAAAATATAACCTTCTTCCCTTTTACTTTAAACTATTTCAATAAGACTGTAGTTATACGCATATTTTCCTACATAGTGAAATTTTAAATTCTTGAAAGATCTTTGAGAGCTGCTTAAAAAATGAAATTATATCTATCTTATAGTTATTTGATTACTTCAAATATGTTTTATTGATATTTTCCTTTTCAAAATGTTATTCAAAAAATTTGTTTGAAGAATTTATTACAAATATAATTCGAATAAAATATGCTCAACTCTGGTTTCAACAAACATCGACATAATTCGAGTAATGTTTCCTTATTCTCGCGGAAATGATCTTTATCGGACATGGCTTTTTAGTGACCATTTGTTACGTATTTAATATCTGGAATGATTTATATATTTCTTCATGGAATTTCATTTGATTTGTAATTTATCGTAGCAATCTTCACGCCTGAACTGTAAATTACTTTGTCGTGGATCTCAAAGATTTTAAGAGATTCATGATGACCACCAGTCGCCTAACAGTATTCTATATTAATTTGAAGAGAGAAAATTCTTAACGGTTGACAAAGAACAGTATCGCTATCTGGTTTTGAAAATTGATCGAATGGGAGATTACGAAGGCATAGAGGACATGAAAAATGACACCCAATGTTAAAATACAATACACAAGTACGGTACAGGTGTTCTAATTATGAAAAAATAGAAACTTGTTAAATATTATCAGGATTGGAACAAACCTAGGTACTCTTCGCAAGACGAACACACACACACATACACACGCGCGCGCGCGCCTTTGCAAATAGATGCCAGTATTTTGTGACACCTTTGTTTCAATCAATTTTATGCATTTCTAAGACATTTACCATAAATATCGACAGCATTGCCATATACACTGCATTCAAGTGCAATGATGAAAGTTACTTGACATTCTCAACAATGAGTTATGAATTTCAGGTTATGTTATGCTAATTTTAGAGTAAAATTTGTAGCAATTATTTATTGACCGAACGGGTTTTCTACATAGACTACTGTCATGATAGTCTCTAAAACCGCAACTATTATAACGGTGATTATTACAATAAGCTGATACAACGATATTTAACGAAAGATTAACAATTAACGCGGAACGATTAACGAGAGATACGGAACGATTACGAATAACGATAACCGAATTGAACGATTAAGGATTAAAGATAAAGACCTCTCGCGAGGCTCCCTATTTATTCGCCTCTAGCCCGATAGGCGGTTCCTGCCTTTACCAATTCGGACCTTCAAAAAATGCCCGCCTTCGATATCCCCACTCGGTGTACACTTCGGTGACGCTTTTTGCATTTGGGACATCTGCTGTTCGCATCTTCTTTGATTACGGCGGCGACCTTTTATTCTTACAAACGCAGGCGATGTTTGAAGTAACGCCGAAAAGAAAACGCGGCACCTAAGAGAACGCGACGACTCCTTAACTTTGATCCGCGGGCCGCCCAAAGAAAGCAATGGCAACTGGCATTTGCTATTAATCTCTGCCGCTCTCCTTATGCAAATGCCGACCTAATCCGCAAATTGCCTACAAATTATTAATAATATAATTATTGTTGGTCACTTTTGTTGTACCATTCTAGAGTTCTAACAGAATTGTCTTAAATATATTACTGAAAATAATATTAGAGTTGCATTCTATAGGACAGAAGAAATCTGTTACTGTTTCTGCTTTTATGTAGAATATGGGATAACATTCTACTACATGATGCATTAGAATAAGTTAAAGCACACCCTATTAATGTCTTTAACATTCTCTTGAAAAGGAAGCTTGCATCGCTGAATACACTCAGCAGACATAAAAATAAATAGTATAATTCTGAAGAGAATCCCTGAACCAAAGTAGATGGAAACGGTAGGCGTGAAACTGTACTCGATTATATACAGTCGGTCACGAAAATATTCGAACACCAGCATAGATTTGATATTTATGCTCGGTATTTTATTTAAATGTACAGACGATTAAAAAATATATTATGCTATGATAGAGTGTTGTTTTTAGATATCAAAAATACAAAAACCTTTTATTTATCACATGTCACTGTTTAAATAATAGAAGAAAGGGGAATAAATCGTTAATTTGCAGGTCACAAAAATATTCGCACACCGTGGTAGTCTGTTAGTAAATATGATAGTTTGTTAATTCTATGAAGACTATAAGTACAGTGCTTGTAAACATAATGCTCCAACAAGCTACAGAGACGGTTAGCAGTCAAATATTCATATGTTGTGTTCGAAATTCACGGAGAAATGGGTCGCAAAGGTAAAAACATTTCTTTCGACATGCGTCAGTTAGTTTCATCGGGAGAAGGGAAAATCATTTCGAGAAATTTCAAGTCTTTTAAATATCAGTAAGAGCGCCGTAGCGGACATCATAAAAAGATATAAAAGTGAAGACAGAATTGATTTTATTCGTCAAAGTGACGTCCGCGTATACTAAGTGTTCGTGATAGATGTAAGATTATAAGAAAGATTAAAAAAAACCCACAAACAAATCCTCAAAAATTAGCAACAATGCTACAAGAAGAATGCGGTATCACTGTTCATCCAGAAAACGTGCGAAGAGTGTTGCGTGCAGAAGGCTGTAACGGCCGTATAGCCAGAAGAAAACCATACATTAACGCCAAAAACATAAAGAAAAGACTTCAGTTCGCGAAAGCTTATATTTCAAAAGAAGATGAGTGGTATTTATCGACCACATTCTTGATAAGAATAAATATCTGAACATTTTGCAAAATAATTAAAAAAAAATGCTATCAAAATGGGGATCAAACAACGATTGAAATTTTACCAGGATAACGATCCAAAACAAAGCACGGATTGTCCAAGAATTTTTGTATTGTATCTATGCCAATATCTAACAACCCCCTCCACAATCGCCTGATTTAAATCCCATTGGAAATTTATGAGATGAACTGGACCGGCGAATTCGAAAAACCACCATAAAATCAAAAGAAGAGTTAAAAAATCGGCTGATGGAAGAATGGAACTGCATTGACATTACTTATTTACAACAAATTATTTATAACATGTCAACACGTCTAAGTCATGTTGTGCAACAAATGGGGTATCCCACAAAGTATTAATCCTTAGTTAAGAATCATTTTATTAATTTTGCAAACTTAATTTTAATAATGTCCAAATACGTTTGTGACCAGCAAATTGGTCATTTCTTCGATTTTCTTATATTATTTAAACAATAATGTGTAATCAATAAAATGTTTTCTCATTTTTGTTATCTAAAAACTACATTCTATCATAGCATAGTACATTTTCTTAGCCCTTTATACATTCAGTTAAAATACACAATATAAAGTCAAATTTATACTAGTGTCCGAATATTTTCGTGACCGATTGTAGTAACCGTGGCCCGGCTCGCGCACTTGCGAGAATGGAGCTAATATATCCCTCCTAGTGGCAAGTGCAAAAAGATCGCCACAATACAAAATTTGTAACAAGAATTAGCTATTTGTTACAAGCATTTTACCTTTTTCGCTCCGGTCTATATTACGCTCCAATCTGTCAGGCCGAATTTTTTACGAACTTCCATAAGATACATTATCCTAAATCTATGAACTACTGTCTGCATCTTTTACTCATATACCTTTTGGATTTTTAAAACGCGTTTTCTTCTAAACAGAAAATGTGATCCCTATTCCCATCTTCTCCACTATAAATGCAAGTGTTCTTACAAGTTTGACGTCCCAAATTTTTACCCGCTTTTGTGTCTATCTCCATTTGTTGGAAATCTTGCTATCAATCCTGTAAGAGCTTCAAGCGTGTCAAACGATAAACTTCTTTCGACATGATGTCGGGTGTCAGAAAAAAAGGACGAAGTTCAATGTTCTCGCGGTCTACCTCTATGAAATAACTGAATTCAAAAGAATCGTGTTCGGAGATAAGTGTTCCTGTTCGATTCCTAGTGAGAATATTGAAGTAGGCGCCGCAGTATTTTGTCATTCAGTTACTTTTGCTCAATTAACCCTCCAATAGTCGACTATATGAGCAACGCAAGTAATCGACACCTGGTCACTGTTGACCCACGGCAGAATCTTAGCGGCGTATGTTTTTTACTTAACTTTTCGGTGCGAGATGTTATCTAATAATGCTTATAATATGAAACAAAAAGATGTTCGGTATAGATGCGGGGTCAGTGTATCGCTCTTGAAATCTTCCAGTTTTTAATAATTCTCCTTGCGCAGCGAAAGTTTGCTCTTAATGAAGAGGTTGATATTGCGTGTTGTTCCAAATGTTAAATTAATTAAACGACGGAATTGGTAGGTTACCGGTTAATGCTTATGCTGCTGTATTGCGTATGTTTATTTTTCAGAAGTTACATGGTATTTATACAAAAGGTAGTAGCTAAACCCTAATCAATCACGACAGTTTGAAATATTGTAGGGAGGGGAACTGGTCAGTGCTTCCCTTCTGCCAAGGACGCGCAGCTGATGCAGGTATACCCTTAGCTAGGGTAGTTGAACCGCAAATATATAATATTGTTTTCAAAAGAATACCACCGAAATCAAAAACCTAATTTAGAACGCAACAAAAAGCAATTTATTTAAAAAGAAAAACGTTAGATTCTATAAATATTTTCTCTTACACGTTCTTCGCTACATTCAGAATTACGGTAAGAAACGACCGGATGCCGGGTGCTTGAGTAAAAGCATATAAAGGTTTCGAGGAAATTGCAATAGGTTCATCAAATAATCCGAACGTCATCATGGCGCGTGCTGCGTTTCATGGTTGCCCATCAGCCGAGCACGAAAGTGCAAATAAACTTGGCGGAAATGCAAACGTTCATTGTCACGGGGATGTCTCATTAACGTATCGGGGATTGGTTGATAGGCGGGCAACGAATTGCAATTAAGCATGGACAAATAGACTTAACGCAGGAATAGAGTGCCATTTCCGACTTACGTTGGCAACGGGTCTGAATAATTATGCTTCGAACAGGTCCACTATGCATTTAGATTATGGGCATTTAAATTAGTCGTGCAGGAAACGCTACGTTTCCATGTATAGCAGATGGGAGATAATCTTTCTGTTCTTCTGTTTTGTCTACGCTTCTTCACATTCCTTTTTATTCTCGGTGAAAGCGGACAGATTCGAGGGAAAATAAAGTAAGAAAATTGTTGAACGGGATACATTTGCAAATACCACATACCATTTTGTAAGTTAAAAAAAGCTCACCGCTTTTATTCCTTATCGATTGAGCTCCTGCGGCAACGCACGCGCGTCGCAAAATTCAACATTGGAGCATTATATGAAAAATTTTCACATGATTATTATTTATGTACATTTTATGCTGCTGCAAATCATTTCCAAAAGTAAAAAATATACACGTTTTTCTTAAAGAGTATAGTTTTTTTAATCAACCGTGCGAAAGTTAACTGATTAACCACTTTAACTAATGAAACCTCATCCCTATTAATTTTCAAAATAAGCCGCAAATATTTCGGTTCCACATTCAAAATTTTTTCTACAAACAGCTTTATACAATTTAAAAACATATCGTTTACAACTACTAAACTGCTGTATTAAGTAATTACGCTTAACCCTTTCACTTCGGCTGTCCAGTCCGCCGAAGTACCGTCACTGAACGGAAGCACGCGACAGAAATATGCACAGTGCGCGTGGTTTCTGTATATACGTTTTTTAATGTCTTAAATAATAACTGTGCTGAATAAAAGAATCATTACTCTAATCTAACAAGTACATTTACAATTTTAAATATGAAAAGACTTACAAAATTATTAAAATATAAAGTTATTAAAATACAAAGTACATTTGGATGTCGCCTATAAGCGGCGCTCGTACCCACAGGTCATCTCGTGGATGCCGCCTATAAGCAGTGCTCGAAGCGAAAGGGTTGATATCTTAAGGTTTACATTCGAGAATCTACCAGAAGTACCATAAGGTACTGGTAAATTGGCGAGCGGAACAGCCCAGGAATAAAAGGGGTACTTCATTCACATCACTCAATTGTTTTCTGTTAAATTATTGTGGTCCTTCGTCGAACTAAATACAGCATTTGTAGGACAGATTTTATTAACACAGATTACTTTTAGAAGCCTTGTACGTTTAACATAACACTCAAGACACTAATGGGAGACACTAAACAGGACGTCACTCGATCACAAAATACGCTAAAGATGCAAATTATCGCAGGGATTACTTTATTACCAACATTTCCGTCATGTGATGTGATACCATTCGATTCGTCGTTTTCATTGTTTCGCCAATAACAAAAATATATGTGCCTATTTTTATGATTGAGCTGAGAAAGATGGACCTATAGAGACTACGATCAATTAGACCCGCATTCCTTAGGCTCGCCAATTTATCAGCTACTTATAGTAGTACCTGTTGGATAAAACTGACCTAGAAAAATTAAATAAAGCAGCCTTACTCCGGAATGCTATTCAGTTCCGAAAAGTAAAATGTTATTTTTCCGACATCTGTTTAGCATTCGAGAATTATTTACGATAAGAACAAAAAGGGCCTTTGGACTCAAATGACAATGCTGTAAACGACCGCTGCAGCAGTATTTAGACAGAATTTGTAAAGGGCTGGTCGTTGAGAAAATTTTCTTAGTACATAATAAAATGCATCATTTTGATATTGAAAGTAGACTCATTTATTTTTAAATCACAGTTCCTTTCGACCCCATATCCGAATAGTACCAAATAACCTTTAAAAAGGTTACTCATGTACACCTATCCCCCGATTTACACTGAAGATAGGTTCCTTAGAAAACCGTGTAAATCGAAATCGTAGATTCTTATACGTAAAACCGTGTAAATCGAAAACAAACTAAAATGTGCATAATTCAGTCATTTATTTCAACGTAAAATAAAACTAAATATATCTTAAAAACATAAAAATAACTGTCTATTTATAAAATGACAAAAATATAAAGGTATATGTATGTAATTCATTTTACATATAGAAACGAGAAATATAAATTAAAAAATTTAACCAGAAATTTAGTTACTGTTATCACTTTCGTAGACTCTTAATCTTTTATTCCTGATTGGTATGATATCACTTTCATCACTCGATAGTGGTTGATGCGATTCAAGTTCGATGTTAGATGAATTAGAAACAACTTCAGATGGGCGAACTTTGGTAGTGAAATCCGTAATTAACAATTGTGTTTCGTTTTTGATCAAATCTTTATAGACCTCCTCATATTGAGTTAAGCGTTTATTAATATCTCGCTGAAATAGGAGAGCTCGTTCAACATTCGGGTCATTTTGTAGAAAATGATTACCCAATTGTCGCCCTAATTCAAATCCTTCACTCTTGCTGTGAACGCAACTAATGAACGTTTGATATACAAAATCGGAAATCTCGGTTTTAGATTGGAATAAATGGAATTCAGAATAGAATGGAATTAAAGAATGACTAAAAATATAAGCGCCAATGTCACCAAGCGAACGAAATTAAAAATTAACTGCAGAAATTGTTTGTTCTTTTTTTAAATTCTATATATTAAAAACTGTGTAAAAGTGAAATCGTGTAAATGAAGTACCGTATAAATCGGGGGATAGGTGTATATCATATCAATTTTGCTCAATTAAAAACTGCTTTAGTAAATAATGTGGTGTAGAACTATCATACTTCGTTCAGCGAGAATTGGCAGGCTGGGCGCCAGGTCTATTGAAAGTCCCTTATTTACGACACGGGCTTGGCTATTGAGGAGATACGGTTGACTCGAAATTAGGACTTTTGTCCCTCTGTGGACGTTAAGAGGGTTTGAAATTAAGCAGAAGTACGCGACGGTTTCTTCGTCCTCAAAAATAGCATTACCGGCACGCTCATGTCGTAAATATGCCAAGGAAAACTTCCCGCTGTTGTTCCGTAGGACGGAACAAATTATTTAAATACTGGAATGTAAACGAAAAATCGCTGATTTTCAGGTCATAAAGATATTGTTCAGCGCTATTTCTGTATGTCGAAAAAGCTTTTGATAAAGTTTGGCACCAAGGACTACTCGAGAAATTGCAAGATTTGCTACCAACCCCACTCATAAAATAATTATATCATACATATACAACAGAAGCTTCACGGTAAAAATAAATGACTCTACTTCCGACATCCGGACAATCAAAGCTGGTGTACCTCAAGGAAGTGCACTAGCTCCTCTACTTTACACTATTTACACAGCTGATATCCCAATAGATCAAAACACTCAAATCTACACATTCGCAGATGACACCACAAAAATCTCCATTCACGATAACCTACAAACTTTTACATTAAATATTCAAAACTACATCACGAATGTGGAAAACTGGTTAGATACTAGCAGAATTAAAGTTGACAATGCAAAATGTGCACTCATCATCTTTACCCTACGAAAAACAGAGCAAACAAATAACCTTAAACTATACTATAGCATCATACCAATAGCAACCTTCGGTGATATATCTGGGACTTCATCTAGATAAGAAACTTACGTGGAACCATCACATAAATCAAAAAATTAAAAGTATTAAAATACGAACCAAATTATGAACTAGCGAATATCCCGGAAGAGTAAACTAAATACAAAAAACAAATTACTTATATACAAATGTGCAATAAAACCAATTTGGAACTATGGGATCCAGCTCTGGGGAATGGCAGCAAAGCCACACATCCAAAAAATGGAAAGCTGACAAGCAAAAATACATCGCACAATAATAGATGCTCCTTGGTACATCAGGAATGACGACATTCGCAAAATATTAAATGTTCCCTCTCTACGGGAAGAAATTATTCGACTAACAAACAAACACAAAGTTAGAATCAACACCCACCCAGACCCACTAACAGCAAGCTGCTATGCAGACACAATTAGAAGACTAAAACGCAAACACCCAGAAAACTTATTAGAACCATAATATATCATATATATGTCACCAAGTTAATTGTAGTACTTACCGTTAAAAATAATGTAAGTCAAACGCTACTAACTACTATATAAATATTTGTGAATATTTTTTAAATAGACACGAATAATAAAGGAAAATATATATAAAAAAAACTTCATTTGTTTCAGATGTTTGTATTGCTGGCTTTTGTATTAGATGTTCTAGATTGTTGTAGTTTTTGTTACTATTATTATTATTATTATTATCCATTGTGTTTTTGTATTCGTTGTTATCATTGTTTCTAACTGCATTTGCGTACGTTTTGTATGGGCTTGTCTTTGTTATTTTTGTTATAAGCTGTTATTTCGTGGTCTGTGGGTTGGGCTGTTATTGCTGTTGCCTGTGTTTCTGTATTTGGCGGTTTGTAGGTAGTAATTCGGTTTCTGACTGGCGGGTAGATTTTGGTGAGCATCTCTTTTATGATGGTACACTCTTTGTAATTAGCTGGATGTTTTCCTTTACAATTTACGCATATGACACTTTCTATTCAACCTTGTTGAGGGCATTTTGTTGTTAGGTGATCTGTTGCACATTTTACGCAGACTGGCCTCCGATTACAGTAATTCTTAGTGTGACCAAATAGTTGACATCTCTTACATTAAGGTATATCTCTCTTGACTCCTGGTGGT
>JAOPTO010001782.1:0-20566 GCA_033822845.1 Tetrapedia diversipes
GTCGTTTAATGATATTGACTTTAAAAATTTTCAAATTCGAAATATTTACTATGATAGACATATATTAAACTTCATTTAGTTTAGTTAAGTCGTATATTAAAATTTACATATATATAGGAAAGGTTATAAATGGAAAAAGGAAAAGAAAGAAGAGTGAATAAAATAATAAATATACGTGTATTTAATAAAATTAAAACGACACAAACGAACACAAAATAACAAACTACGCTTATACTTCGCAAACTACGCTTATGCTTCGCAAACTACACAGTCCTTCGCTCTACGCTGGTTACTTCGCTTCTTCAACACTCTTTCTACGTTCAATACTTTCTCCCTTCGTCGTCTAATATTTTCTGCGTTCGTCGTCTGATACTTTCTGCCCCGCGCTCGCATTTTCCCCGTCATATATTCTTCCACACACTCGTTTCCTTTCATTCTAATTGTCAACCTTTCTCAGTCACGACTACCCAGAATTTCTCAGTCGCACTGTTTTCTCAAGTTCTCATCTTTCACGCCTTAGAAACATTCGAGCCCAAACATTCTGCGTTAGCACGACAATCGCGCAACTCAAGTACTCTTCCGACTTTTCCAGCCTCGCATCCACTCGATCGCATTCCTACAGTATTTATCTTGAAATCTTGCATTTTTCATAAACCAAAAAAAGCCAGAAACTTATGTGTACACCTAATATATAGAAACCGGGGAGCGGCTCGAGCACTTGCGAGAAACGTAGTGCATAAATCCCTCCTAGTGGCGAGAACAGGAAGGTCGCCACAGATTGAACAATAAAATGAAATTTTGTTTCCCTTCATTCGCTATCTCCTCGTTTACATTTAGGTAAACTACCAAGTCGAGCATTTCCTGGAACTAAAACTCGACCATGCTTTTACAATTACAAGTCTTCAGTCTCGTGTTGTCATTCAATTATCCAAACATTATGTATAATGGCGAGGACGACATGGTGTACGCACCTACTTTCTACTTGCCTACTACATACTTCAGCAGGCACCCTGAAAACTTGACTTTTGCCCAGTCGAACGATAATTCGTATCGATATTTGACATTAACATGGCGGCTACCGTAATCAGCTCGGAAAGCCTTTGCCAAAGACAATATTGTTCTCATAGTTCTACATAGTGTGCTGTACGCTTTTACATTTGCATACGTAAAACGTATGAAACACGCAAATTGACCAGGTTACACTGCATATCGCACGGGTATGGTGCAAACAGGTATAACATATGTATATGACGTATTAATTTTAAAACACAAGCATGACGCTGGCGATGAGCGCATTAATATTTTCTACGATGAATAGTAAATGATGTTGGCATAACAATAACCAATAATGCATCGATACTATATACTCCGAACAGAATCAAACAGTTTATGACTTTTTATCGATCCTTAAATATTGCCCGTTATAATAATTTCTATTCCACTTTTATGACAGCAATGTGAATCGTACGATTAAACTTTTTCTCGATAAAAATAAGTTCAAATAAGATGTACAATATGATTCCCATTGTATCCACGGTAGAACGTCGATTATTCGAATTAATTGAGAAACAGATTTGTTTAGATAATTGTAAGGAAAAATACTAAACTTTGATTATGCCATAAAGCAAATAAAAATTAAACAATTTTCAGATACAGATGTTTTTTACGCGAAGAAATAAATATGTAATAAAAAAAATGCAGTATAAAAATAAATTAAATGTTTTCAGATACAAACGTTTAATACATATGTACATATTAATATATACCTAACTGCTGGGTTAAATTGACTTGACAAAAATTAAATAAAACAGCCTTACTCCGGAATGCTATTCAGTTAGGTAAAGTAAAATTTTATTTTTCTGACGTCTGTTTAACATTGGAGAATTATTTACAATAGAAATTAAAGGAGTCTTGGGATCCAACTGGTGTCCCTGCAAACGATCGTTACAGCAGTCAGTCTTTAGACAGAATTCGTAAAGGCTAGTCGAAAAGTAAACCTTCTTAATGCATAATAAGATGAATGGTTTGTAATGTTTAAAATAGTCTCTTTTATTTTTAAATAATAATTCCTTTCGATCCCATATCCCAATTCTCATTCAGTCCATATTCAGATAATCCATGATTCGGATAACCGATGTTCAGATAATAAACGTTCAGATGAACGACACGCTATTGTGCTGATGGAGAGACGAAGGTATTTGGATTATGGATAAGTGTTTAGCATTCAGTAGCAGATATAAGCTGAAAACTATAGCACAATGTACAATAGCTATATGTATAAAGTATTCGTACGTTACTGTTTATATTACCTATGAGTTAATATTTAACACATACTATTTAACAGTATCTTCATGTAATTTTACAAAACATTTGGTGTTATAAGAGTAAATATTACATTTGACTAACAATACGTCTAAAAATGGAATTATTCTATTATCATATTATTCGGAAATCATTCAATTATTCGAATTTTGCCTGCCATTTATGAGAGCCCAAACATCATAAACAATGGTCATACAAGTGAATCTTATTTTAAATAATTACCGGATTAGGCTTATTAGATTAAGCCTAATTCAAACACGATTTCAACTTGTGCTGAATTTGAACTAAATATGATACCCAGTATTGAAAATATTTTTGCATATATCCCAAAAACTAAAACAATTTGGCGGTTACATGTACAGGAAAAAGTTGTCCAAAATGTCCCCGACGACATATTTTAACAAGTTCACTTTCAAGGTCTAAGAAGGAATCCTTACATCACATATTTTTTGTTAGAATATGTCCCAAACTAACACGGGTCTTTTTAGGATATATTTATTGCAATACGTTACCATAAACGAATAAAGAACAAGCACCGCTTATTTGCGATACATATTAACACATTGACAGCCGGCCCCGCGAAAACGCGGATTTCTGAGTCTGTCGTTTGAGTAGCTGCTCCACGATGATGTGGATTTTTTGTAACGTTAAATTGTACATGACGAATATGCAAATAAAATGCACTATTTCACGAAAAAATATAATGTTTTAAATATTTTTTTTTGGCTATTCAGTGATCAGAAACAAACGAATAAGGCCGGCGCTCAGGTTTTAAATGTCTCAGGTCGCCGGCTGTCAATGTGTTAAGGTTTTTCAAATCAATACTGAGGGCCCTATTCTCAATAATTATTGAAATTTTTCCGATATGAAGGTATATGTACCACATTTCTGAGAACGTCTTACTTTTCAGTTATCCATTTTTTCCCCAAGCATTTCACGTTTCCGGGGAAGTGCCGCGACAGGATGTGGTCGCAAATCGAGATCCTGAGATGCGCTTGGATGCGCGCGCAGAGGGCGACGAAGCAATTCAATCAAAGGCCCGGAAATAAAAATAGAAGACACGGATTTCCTCGTTTGTCCCGACCGTCTACGGTTGTTATCGATTATCATCAAATTGCTTTGGCATGCTCAGTAGGTTTGCGCTCGATCTAATTCACGGTGAAAGATCGATACCTGCGAATTCTCTTTCGTTTCGCGACCGCCTGTCTTTCCGGAAACGGTCAACCGCGAAATGCAACGTTTCTTATTGCTTCAACCCTTTGCACTCTGAATCATTTTTTAACTTTATTTCCAATAACTTCCTAGTATTTTAGGTGTTTTATTTGAAATTCACTTCAAAGAACAGTTCCTTGAATGGTACTTATTTTAAACGATCTTCTTTTTAACCCTTTGCGCTCGAGAGGCGACTGTTAGTCACCAATGATAGTTTCGCAAATTTTCAGACATTAGTTAGTTTGTTTATTAGTCAGAATCATTGTCAGAGGTTAAATAGTCATATATAAATAAATTTAATTTAATTTAATTTTAATAAAAATAAATTTTAGTAAATTTTAGTATATCATTTAACTAAACTAAATGACGTTTAATATAGGCGAATCCCAGTAAATATTTCGAGTTTGAAAATTTTTGAAGTTACTATCATTAGAGAACTAACAGCCACCTTTCGAGTGCAAAGAGTTAATTATATTAAACACAGCTCTCAAACTTTATTATAACTTATATAAGTGAATATTCTAAATTTTTTAACTAAAAAATAAAACGATTTCTATAAGTACGCTAAAGATAGTACCAAAAGATTTAACTTGTAAGAAGCTATAAAACTACATTGTATAAAACAACTTTGATATACAAACATATTTTGCGTGTATAATATACTTTATTAACACTAGAACTACCGACAATTATAGTGTACCTATTTGCATGGAAGAGATCAAATTAAAAATTACACAAAAAGATATTGAATACATAGAAAACAAATCTTTATTTATACTTTCTGCTGAAAATCATAATACATTTTGGAAGCTTTACACCACAGTGAATTTATAAGGCTGCTATGAATAATTACCAATTGGTCATTTTGAATGCTCTGGTATTTCGAGTGTTAATGCACTTTTAACACTAGAATTACCGACAATTATAGTGTACTTATTTGCATGGAAGAGATCAAATTAAAAATTACACGAAAAGATATTGAATACATAGAAAACAAATCTTTATTTATACTTTCTGCTGAAAATCATAATATATTTTGGAAGCTTTACCACAGTGAATTTATAAGGCTGCTATGAATAATTACCAATTGGTCATTTTGATTGCTCTGGTAGTTCTAGTGTTAATGCACCTTTAACACTAGAATTACCGACAATCAAAGTGTACCCATTTGCATGGAAGAAATCAAATTGAAAATTACACGAAAAGATATTGAATACATAGAAAACAAATCTTTATTTATACTTTCTGCTGAAAATCATAATATATTTTGGAAGCTTTACCACAGTGAATTTATAAGGCTGCTATGAATAATTACCAATTGGTCATTTTGAATGCTCTGGTAGTTCGAGTGTTAATATACTATAGACGCAATTTTAGGCAGAAGTCATTAGGAGAAACTTGGATAAAGAGTTTTGTATCTCCAATAGACATTCGTCGAACCCTAGACTTCATGATTATTAAGGGTGAATTAGTGTAGGAATGCGATCGAGTGGATGCGAGTCTGGAAAAGTCGGAAGAGTACTTGAGTTGGGCGACTGTCGTGCGAACGCAGAATGTTTGGACTCGAATGTTTCTAAGGCGTGAAAGATGAGTACTTTGGAAAACAGTGTGACTGAGAAATTCTGGGTGGTCGTGACCGAATGCGTAGAGTGAGAAAGGTTGACAATTAGAATGAAAGGAAACGAGTGTTTGAACGAATATATGACGGGGAAAATGCGAGCGCGAGTCAGAAAGCTTTTGACTAACGTAAAGAAAGGTTTTGATTGTGAACGTAGAAAGAGTGTTAAAGTTGCTAAGTTGTAAAGTCGTTTAAGTTGTTTTTGTTAAATTGTTTTAAATATACTGTCATTAATATTTTAATCGCTCCACTTTTATTTTTCACACCTGAATTCCATCTTCCGTTCTATATTTTATAGAACATTTCCTATATATATAACTATTTATCCTCTGAGCCTGATTAATAAACAAATTAACTAAAGTCTGAAAATTTACGAAACTATCATTTGGTGACTAACAGTCACCTTTCGAGCGCAAAAGGTTAACACTTAACCAACCAAATGGGATCTCCCATTGTTTCCTCTGTCATTGATTCTATTCTATTTCTGTTCGTTTATGTTAAACTTCATTTAGTTTAGTTAAATTATATACTAACATTTACGTATGCCACTAATTACCGCCGGGATTGACTAATAAATAAACTGACTAAAATCTGCAAATTTGTGGAACTATCATTTAGTGGCTAACAGTCGCCTAATAATATTAATTTCAAAGATTTTCAAGTGCAAAATATTTACTAAGATTTGCTTATATTAAGCTTCATTTAGCTTAGTTAAGTGATATACTAAAATTTGCATATGTGACTATTTATCCTCTGAGCCTGATTAATAAACAAATTAACTAAAGTTTGAAAATTTACGAAACTATCATTTGGTGACTAACAGTTACCTCTCGAGCGCAAAAGGTTAATACCTCGTCCCATGTATTCCACTGGTTGTTAGGGATTACAAATTGGATCATTCTATTCGCAAAGCGCTACTTTTCGATTTGTTTTAAGTTGATACGGACCATTCTGATCTGATCGCGACACGCAACAGGTGAAACATACAGCGACTCGTTAAGCAGCAGCAGCATGTACATAATTATTCACGCTTTCCGCTTGGAATTTCTTGCGAGCTGATCGATCCTCCAATTCTTGCGTCGCATAACGGTCGATTCGTCTCAAAAATGGGACAAAAATTAAAAAAACAGAAACAGTACTTCGTAAATAAAAAATTATTATCAAATTTGATTTACTAAGCCCCATTACGTTTAATTTCTAAGTTTTTTTCTTGTATAATTTTATTCCCAATCAAACAAATTTTAATCAATGAAAATTATTAAAATTTTTATAATTAATTGTCTCCTTTACAAAGGTTCCATACTGTTCAAAGAACTGAAAATGTTGCTTAAAATCTTTAAAATAAAGGAAGAATTCTTTAATAGTTGAAATTTCTGGTATATCAGAAATTGCGACTTATGACACGGCGACTATTAAGATTTCTCATAGACATTACACATATCTGTTTGCACACTAACATATCTGAATATAACTTCGTCTGTATATTCTTTAAAAGTTCCAAGGCATAATATTTCGCTTTGCAAGCAAGATTTCATGCCATTCTATAATTGTTGTAGGTGTCTTTATTCGTGGGTTATTACACGTCATGGTTGAATGACTGAATGATAGATTGATTGTATAACTGTGTTTGTGTGTGTGTGTATGTGTGACTGCGTGTAACTGTATTGAGTGATTGGTTGTTACTGTGTCTCGCGCCCAGGGAAGTTTGCCTTTTATATTCCCTGGACACGTCGAGAGAGGGAAAATGTGAAGATATGGAAAGGATTCTGCAAGTGTAAGCAGAACTCTAATGAGGCTGCAATCAAACACCCGTGGTAATGAGGGTCGGCTGTCCATTTGGGCCGAAGGACGGACCGACCATTCAGGCCCCGTTGTAAAGTGTTTGATGAAGTCCCATAGAACACTCGCAGAGGTTCCATGTTACCATATTGTCATAAATTGTTCAAGCCGCTCCGAAGTGTGACTGGCGCGCCGGTTTTTCAGATTGTTTATAACTTACAGACAACATAACTATGAAACTTTCAAGGATTTGCAGCTAATTTGAAATACTATAGTTACAGTAATTATAATCGTATTATTTGTTACAAGAAAGAACTGGTTCTAACAGATTCTTAAAAAGTTATACACGAATACGCAAATTATAAGGCGTATGTAGAGTTTCAACTGTTATCTAACTGATTCTTCCACTGTTATAATACTTTGAAGTCATATTTTCAGTTTTTAACCCCTTGGCCTACTAATTTCGCGAGTTATAGTAAACAAGAAAGTCGGTCGTGCGCCGTGTCATTCAACTGTTCAGCCGTGTACCCGAACTGGCGCAAAATAAATACTTTTCATGACATATATTTCAGTGCAACGAAAGGAATTGTGAAATAATAAACAATGTTTAGGTACAAATAGTAATTTTAAGACGTCTAGGGTATAATCATAATCAAAGGAAAAATATTCGATGTGGAATAACTTCAATCGTTTGTTCTAATAATAATACGCGGCATCTTATGCACAAATTCCACACCACGAGTCTGACTCGTGACTTTCGTTTATGATACAAAATCTTTACCACGAGTCAGACTCGTGGTTATAGGCCAAAGGGTTAAAGAAATTAGAGGCGTGCTCATTTTAATTATCTCAATTTTTTTCGGTTAGTAAAATTAAACCAAAAGAAAAATTAACATTTGTACACGTTGCGTTTTAAATATTAGCAGTATTTATTGTTAAGAATAACAGTATAGTGTTTGATTTTGTTCATAACGATTACATTAATAAAACTAATAATACTAATAATAATTACTGTGTACTGTATACTTTTGCTTCGTTTAAAGAATTATACTTCGGTCCCACGACACGCTTCCATTTTTTTGTACGACATTCATCTATCCGTCATTCATTTATTTTCTACCCATTGCCTATTTACACTCACGCGCACATTCAGAAAAAAATTACTTTTATAATTTTTGTTGTTTCAACAGTACATATTATTGGTGGATTAGATAATAGCTAATAACGATTTTTAATATAATAAATATAATTGTAATAATAATAATTATAATAACAATGTGATAATACTATTTTAACTACACTCTTTATACACTCTCTCTAAATCACTCACCCTCTATTACTCGTTCTTTACTTTTTGATTGTCCGTTATGGATTGATTCGTTCGCACTCTGTCTCTCCACTCCCGCCTTCCTCAGTCATACAGTATTGTAGGAATGCGATCGAGTGGATGCGAGTTTGGGAAAGTCTGAAGAGTACTTGAGTTTAGGCGAACGCAGAATGTTTGGGCTCGAATGTTTCTAAGGCGTGAAAGATGAGAACTTTGGAAAACAGTGTGACTGAGAAATTCTGGGTGATCGTAACCGAATGCATCGAGTGAGAAAGGTTGACAATTAGAATGAAAGGAAACGAGTGTTTGGAAGAATATATGACGGGGAAAATGCGAGCGCGAGGCAGAAAGTATTGGACGGTGAAGACAGAAAAGTTTGGTTGTGAGCGTAGAAAGAGTGTTAAAGTTGCTAAGTTGTAAAGTCGTTTAAGTTGTTTTGTTAAATTGTTTTAAATATACTATTATTAAGTTTTAATCGCTTCACTTTTATTTTTCACTCCTGAATTCCATCTTCTGTTCTACATTTTATAGAACATTTCCTATAGTATACACAACAATTAGATGATCATACCGCGCACCACTCATTACACATACAAACGATAACACTCACCTTTGTCATTCTCTCCAACCTGTCATACTCACTCATACACACAAACATTTTTCACACCTTTATCATCATACTTTATATTCTATGGTGACCAAATAAGGTATATGTATCACACATATTAGGGTCCAATATATTGAATTACATTTCAATTACACAACAATTTTGAATTTTTAAGATATCTCTTTTCTTCATTTCTGTCCTGTTTCTTGGACGAATCGACCACTATGCGTCGCTTCAAGCGAGGATATTTCCTGTATGCACGTGAACTAGGTCTCGTTTGATACGGACTGCATAAAAGGAGTGAAAGTCTTAGATCTCGGAAAGCTCTATGGTTTTCCGGCATCGACGTTTGATCCTATTGTAGCGTTTCGCATTGTGCTACATTTATAACACGGAATTCTGCAAGAAATCCTGCAACCGATGCTTCTTTCGAAGGTATCGCGAAGAATGTACATTCGATCGCAAAAGTGATACTGCACGTCTGTCGAATTTCGAACATTTGGAACGAAAAGATCGAGAAACTCGGCTATTTCATCCATTAAATACCAATATACTTAATACATTCGATTTTTACGTTGTAAGTTCCAATGTTCCCATTTGAAAACAAATATAAAAGCGAATTATTTGCAGTTTCATTTGTGTGAATATTTTTTAAATTATTTTTTATGTGTTTCTTATTGTGCATATTCTGTAAAAATTTCGTCTAACAATATAGAAAAAAGTTGGTACTTAATGGGTTAATCAATTTAAATCAATTTATTAGGTCAAATTAGATAACTGTTACGGTATAATTATTTACAATTTGATTTAAAGAATTCGAAATTCGATCATTACAAGTATAATAAAATACCTTCAACATGATACGAAGTTCACTAAAGATTTTAAAGAAATAACTGTGTTCCTTATGTACTTATACGTATACGTTTGCAAAAAAAGATAAATAAACTAATTGCACAATTTTACAAAAATTTAAACATAGTTATCATTAGTGTACATTAAGATCGATAAAATCAGTGGTCACAAAAACATAAAAAATTATAGCAATCTTTATGCATTTTAGTCCAATTTAACAAGTTACCAATACAAATAGATTCCATGATTTTCTATGTCAGATTTAATAATATTTTCTAATAAAGGAATATAAGAGAAATATCGTTACTTCTTCAAAATTTGTCAACTTTAATTGATAAATGAATTAACATCCATAAAATGTTCGAAATCCTTATTTCCTCTGTAATATTTGACCAGAGTACGGAGACTTTTGTCAGTGATAGTACGCATTACAAGTTCCTTTAAGAGAAACAGTGTTCCGAGATAGCAGTACAGCTCCAACTTACGCAAAATTTCATAAAAATCATGCTTGTCTGCATACTCTTGCGATGTAATACCATCATGGTGGTATGGGAGAGAAGTGGTCAGTCCTCCTCTCGCCTTTCAGCATTATTTATTTGCGATTTTCTGTAATGCAGTAGTCGAGACAAAACACTAATAGCGTAGGAAACCATGAAAGTTAGACTACAAACAAGTTACTATATTACCTCTTAAACGTAATAATTCAAAATAACAAAAAGAATATACTTAACTCTTTGCGCTCGTATGGTGACTGTTAGTCAGTTTCGCAAATTCTCAAACGCTAATGGTTAAACAGTTATATACAAGGTGTTCGGACAGCCCTGGGCTTAAATTGAAAGAGTAACTCCCTGAGACATTCTAAGACGAAAATCAAGAATAACGATTTTGCGTTTGAGGCTTTGTTTACGAGTTATAACTAGTTAAAGATATCGTTTAATCCGGACCGTTCGACTCTTGAGCATCACTGTGGACTCAGCGACGTTACCGACCGAGTTGCCTCGGTTACCCGCTCTCAAGAGTCGAACGGTCCGGATTAAACAATATCTTTAACTAGTTATAACTCGTAAACAAAGCCTCAAACGCAAAATCGTTACTCTTGATTTTCGTCTTAGAATGTCTCAGGGAGTTACTCTATCAATTTAAGCCCAGGGCTGTCCGAACACCCTGTATACAGCATGTATCGGGAATGAGGTTTTATATTGTTAAATGAAATGAACTCCTATTTGTGAAATAATACTTTGATACTTTATTATTGCATTTATGTAACACGAAGAAGGGCAATTCTGATAGTACCTTACGAGCTTTGTCAAGAGACTAGCAGAACGCAGTGGTCGAAATTCCTACAACCCCTTCCGGGTTCTTCAGTCTCTTTGTTCTGTTTCTCAACGTTTTCGAACTTTCTGAAATGCCAGATGTGACTTGGGTTCTTCAAAGAAGCCTTTGAGAAAGTACGTTAAGAGAAAGTTGGTTTATGGTTAATTCTTGCTTCGTAGTATTTCTGTATTCAATTTCTAACATGTATTCTTCCAAACACTTATTTCATTTCTTCTAAATTCTAAACCTCTAACGTATATTCTTTCAAACACTTATTTCATTTCTTCTAAATTCTAAACCTCTAACGTATATTCTTCCAAACACTTATTTCATTTCTTCTAAATTCTAAATCTCTAACGTATATTCTTCCAAACACTTATTTCATTTCTTCAAAATTCTAAACCTTTCTCACTCAATGCTTTCGGTCACGTTCACCCAAAATTCCTCAGTCGCGACGTTATCTCAAGTACTCATCTTTCTCGTCTCAGAAGCACTCTAGTCCAAATATTCTACGTTCACACGGCTATCGCTCAATTCGAACACTCTTTACATTTTCCTAAAATCGTACCCGATCAATCGCATTCCTACAAATATTTAAAAAACTATTATGCGTTTGGCCATATAATATTATATCTTCAGAAATAGAGGAACAAAATGTACCAATGTCCAAAATTTGAACTAAATCCGCGACCCGAAGGCCCTGCCAAGTCCAAATATTCTACGTTCACACGGCTGTCGCTCAACTGGAGCACTCGTCACATTTTCCTACAATCGTATCCACTCAATCGCATTCTTACAATAAAAAAAATACGTGTTGTCACTTCAATATCTCGTAATCCTAACAGACTCGTTTCCATACGATCTAATTGATAAAATAAGTTTCTTTAAATGTCTGACCTTGACCACTTTCATAACGAACAGCACACATATCGGAGGGTCTTCTCTATCGATAGAATCGTTCTAATCGATACTTCGTGACCGCACAAGCAACGCGGATTGCGCTTCCTCCGTGCTGTTTGCACAATTTTCCGGAGCAGATAGAGTGTAACGTGATTGCGGAGGAGGAAGCGAGGCTCCTCGGGCAAGTTGACGTCCACGATTCTCGGTCTCGCGGAAACCGGGGAACCGAGAGGGTTGGCCGGCCTCCAAAATGAACTCCAGAAAGCGCACGAAAGGCGGTAGCACGGAACGACGCATTTGCATTCGTAGTTGCCGCAGTAATTGTTACAAATTATTCGTGACACTTTTCGCGGAAATGGCGGGGGCGCAGAACGGGTTGCGCCTTCGACCGCAGCTTTCACCGTTTCCGGTTATCCGATTCACGCCTCGGCGATCAACGCTTCCCTAACCTAATTTATTCGAGCCTCTTCGACTATCGTGGCCCCGGTATCGATTAAACGACCATCGCAGAGAGCGCATCTTCAATTTCGTTCTCCGCGAATCTGCTTTCTCAGCACGACGATTGCCTCCTCGGCTAAACCAATTTCGTTCCTCGTAGCATTCCTCGGGCATATATTCGAATCCGATGGTCCCTTTATACCGGAGTCGAGCATTATTCGAATTGCTTGGGATAAATATTTATCTAAGATGAGCGTATCGATATTTAACCCTTAGAACTCCGTGCGTTTCTTTTCTTCATATACAACAGTCCCCTTTTTCAGACAATTCTGATTTCTTCGTAGAAAATACGATCGAAAAATTTACCATCGCTCGGCTTTACATTCTCAACATAACATTCTTCCATATTTTTAACTATAAAAATAGGTGGGAAAATAACTTAACAATGTATCTGGAATGTGATCATATTAAATACAAAATGTCTCCGCATCCGAGCCAACGGAGTGCTAAGGGTTAACTTCTTTTAGTCAATATTATCACTTAGCCGACCGAATGGGGAGATCTTCCATTTTGTTCTCAACAGAGCGCTACAATTGATTCTATTTGCTTTTGTTATTAGCTAGTCTCGAACTAGTACTGTTCATAAATTTTCTAAAATACAATTCTTAACACTATTCCTACCACGACCGGTCAAATGACCGTTTTTAAAATTTCGATTAAATTTCACATATACAACACTATCGAACCGCCTTTAAATTTTAGACATTTCTTCAAATAAACTTATAATACATTTTTCAATATTCACTTCTTTTTTCATTGTTTAGTTTCTGAGAAAAATTTGTAGTCTGTCTTACGTGGGAATGTCGCGATAGGAATAGGTATCCGTAAAGTGTCGGTAGGAATAGTGTTAATAAATTCAACATCAGCTTAGGACCAACTTATAACAAAAGTAAATACAATCAATGGCTTTGCTTTGTCAAGGAAAAAATGGCAGATTTCCTCACTCGGTCGGCTAAGTGTTACTTATCCGTACGATAATTATCCACTATACCTAACAACTCATTCTCTCTATTTACTCGAATTAACCCTTTGGCCTATAACCACGAGTCTGACTCGCGGTAAAGAATTTGTGCCATAAGCGAAAACCACGAGTCTGACTCGTGGTAAAGAATTTGTGCAATAAATAGAAGCCACGAGTCAGACTCGTGATAAAGAATTTGTGCATAAGATGCCGCGTATTATTATTAGAACAAGCGATTTGGAGTTATTCCACATCGAATATCATTCCTTTAATTATGATTACACCCTAGACGCCTTAAAATTATTATTTGTACCTAAACATTGTTTATTATTTCACAATTCCTTTCGTTGCATTGAAATATATGCCATGAAACAGTTGAATGCTGAACAGTTGAATGGCAGAGCGCACAACCGACTGTTTTGTTTACTATAGCTCGCGCAATTGGCAGATATCGTGTAGGCCAAGGGGTTAATTATGATCAGGATTTTGTGTCTGAACAATCTTGCAATTATTATTCGAACGATACAAATAATTGTTTGCTTTTACTAATGCAGTTTTATGCGACCGTTGTTATGAAAATAAGTTCACAAGTAGCTACAGTTACTCACTTTAATATTCGGACACTATAATACTTTTTAGTATAATGCTTCATATCTTCCTGAATTATTAAGATATTTATTCACTAGTTTTTTACCATGTTAACTTATTTATTATAGACAACAGAAGCATAAAAAATTATTTTGTAATTGCAACATGTCATTACGTAATGATGAATAAACAAAACGATGTCTATTTTACGCGTTACAAAAATATTCGGACACAATAAGCGATTAATTCTAAGAAGCGGTCTAATCCGATGTTTACGTCTAAAATGTAAACATAACAGTAGCGTTATTGTCTTCCGTTAGTCTAAGTCAGTCTAGGTCAGGAAATTGAGCAATAAACATCAAATACTGAAAATGCCACGAAGAGGAAGGAACACAAGTTTCGATAAACTGCAACTCGTAATATTTAATTACGAAAAAGGCAAAAGCTATCGTCAAATAGCAAATTTATTGGACATGAAGAAATATGTAGCTACTTATTAGTACAGTATGTATCTATCCGCACCATATGTTTACTTAACCTTAATCATATCCTTTTACATCACGAAAAAGGATTTGACGTTACTGGGTACTGCCTGTAGCATGTATTCCTGCTACGTCCATCTGCAATATTTGTTTATAATATATGCGAATAACTTGTACTGATAAAAATTCATTTATTGATGTGAAATTTTATATAGGTAAAGGATAAAACTTTTACCGAAATAATTGTTGATTTAAATAAATGTTTATTCATCGGTGGCAAATAAAACTCCATATGTTCCGTATTTTTATCCGTTATCGATTATTCGAATAAAATTTTTCTCATTTCTGCTTTACGTTTATTACGGCGTTCGCTGACATCTCTATGATTTTGATATTCAATAGAGACATTTCTCTTCTACAATCTCATCTTCGAAAGAAAGATACATATAGGTGACATTTGAAACCATGCCGTAGGAATGTTAGATTACGAATACACTAATGCATGTTTTGTAAATATTTTAGCTTAAAATATGGATTCAAATAATACGATTGTTGTTTTTTTTTTCCTGTCAATCAAAATAGTGATCATCATTTTGAATGACCTCCGATAAGAATTAGACTTTATACTACAAAAATTTAGATTCTTTGGGGACGAAATTGTTATTCGGTCGATATCTTGCTTCACTGAGATGCTTAAATTGCAATTCTTCCGTGAATTGGGAGGAGTAATACATATGTCATTTAAAAATGCAGCATCTTAAGACCAGTCTTGAGGTAAGGAAGAATTTCTCATCCTAATTTTAATTAGGTTTTGGCACTAATTTTAATGCTAGTGCGACCTAGGATTTTCATTAGACGGCGGATTTTTATGCAAATTTGTATGATTGAAAGCACAACTAAAGAAACTGAACTTAAATAAAAATTTGTCTGGCCCTTTAAATAGTATAACGTACACTATACAGTAGAGTTTTCTTTATACGAGCAACCATTATTGGAATATTATACCCAGATATTCTATTATCCGAATAGTTTGTCACTTAACACTTAGCCGACCGAATGGGGAGATCTCCCATTTATTTTTTGTCAAAGCAGCTTGACATTGATTCTATTTACTTTTGTTATTAGTTAGTCCAAAGCTGATGTTGAATTTATTAAAAATTGTATGTTAGAAAATTTATGAACAGTACTAGTTCAAGACTAGCTAATAACAAATGCAAACAGAATCAATTACAACGCTCTGTTGAGGACAAAATAAGAAATCTCCCCATTCGGTCGGCTAAGTGTTAATAATAGTTACTTATTTCAAAGAACAATGAAATTATCAATAAAAATGATATAGGATACGCAAACGTTTAAACAAACTGGGAACCCGCTTGATGTCCATTTAAATAAATCAAGTTTAACATAACAAAGATTAATTATTACTCAAAAATTACTTTATCCGAACTCTTTTGTCTCCTTATTAATTTATACATGGAAGGCTACTAAACTTAAGATATTTTGTATATTTTTGCACGTTACACATATCCTTTACATTTTTGCATACCCGAGTTTTCCATAAATACATAACGATTCGCGGTCTAATTATTATACTTCAAAGTGATTTTTGATTGTCCTAACTCTAGTTCACAAACACTGTGGAATAAATATTGTCAATTACATTTTTAATAAATTTCATGAAACTTTTTTCTGTCTGACTGGTGATCCACAAAAATATTCCTTGAAACATTCTGTGCAACAAAATCGCGGTGAATCGAGGAGTCTATGGGAATATTTGGAAACGTCAGGCAGCTCCGGAATTGGAATTCCAGGCAAGTAGATTCTACCACTGCTCCGCAAGAAACGCTATCCGTCATCCCCCTTCCGTAATCTTTACGATCGTTCTCTGTCATAATTCTCGGGCACCTGGCACTGGCAGCCAAAAACGTTTTTATTACATTAAAATAATTAACGAATAATGCCCCATGCATAAGTATCAAATTTATTTAATTCCTTCGTTAAAATAATTCTTATAATTAGATAGTTTCAGGAAGGCATGTACGTATACTCTGTGTTGGAAGTTCGTGTCTTAACGAATAAACAAACAAGTGTCAACATCCCTTAACCATCGAATATATTTTATTTTTCTGCAAAAATACGAGACCTCACGAATCCAGGCAAAGGTTCCTAACTTAGTAAAAGAAATCTTCAGCAACACAGAAAATGCCAAAAATATCCTCAGTTTCATCCAAAGCAATAGACAACTTTATGAATACATTTAGCATCAACAACTAACGGTTTATGTTGCTAATGACCGCGCTGTCGATGCGACGTTAAGCCCTTAATTAGAAAAAAAAGAAAAAAGATGAATCGCCTCGAAGAAATATTTATGTAAAGTCGAACTATCGGCTGAGGAGGTTCCAGGAACGGGTCAAGTGTTTATCCCTTACCACGCTATGCGTAAGAATGAACCCTTTCGCTACGAGCGGTGACTATAGTCACCCAACGACTGATGCTCGCTACGTACGAGCGGTGACTATAGTCACCCCGTGAAATTTTGCGAACAGAGTATTGTTGCATTATGCGATAATTTTTTAACCATTTCTTTTCTACGACTGACTATAGTTACGCCCTGCGTAAGATTCCACGGTATTGAACGTACGACGGATAATTACAATTGTTCCATAAGTACACACTTTTGCCGTGGCAGCTTATTCAGTGGGAATTGCTTGCCGAAAAATCCTCCCGTAGCGAAAGGGTTAAAGGACCCTAACCTACTGTATCCTTTAGCCTATTCTATTCATTCGAGTCTTGCCTCTCGCTGTGTAGAGATCATGTTCAGAAAACGATATATCTTCCTTTAGAAATAAAGTTTAATAAATTTTTAAGTAGGAAAGTTATTGTTATTTTATTCCTTTTAATCCATAATCTCCAATACTCTGATTCGAAAGTTCAGAGCATTTATCACTATTCAATTAGAATAAGCTTCTTTATCATGTTTATATCGAGGTAAAATATGATGGATCGGTAATAAAATCGTAGAATTAGACCCTTGAATGATTGATCTAGCCGCATTCGAAACTATATCCACTCGCCCAATGTGATCAAGATTGCCACGGAATTTTTCACTTCTCACCTACTTCGGACAAGGAGAGTGCAAGCCCTTCGGGTCACCGATTTAGTTGAAACCTTGCACACTTGTAGATCTAGTCATTCTGTTCACGAAAATATAGCACTATAGGGGCATGTTTTCATAAATAAGATTATAGCTTCTGGAATTATTTGAGGAACTATGCGTTACGTTAGAGTAAACATCCTGTATAAATGGACCTCAAAATCTTTCAACTGCTTAGGACACCTACAGGACTTAATCTGGCATTAGTTGAATGAATTATAGTATTAGGATAAGGTTTCTAATATCATTATATATGTTGTGTTTTTACCTTACAATTAGTACTTGAGCTTCGTGTGATATATTTCGAAACATGATTCGAAACAAAGTCGTTCAAACTACTAGCAAGTTACTTTGTACCTAAAACTGTAGAAATTTCAAATAAATACACTGTTTCGCGTCTACACGTCTTCAGATACGATAGCGATATTTAGTATTTGAAATCGTTTTCGAACAGAAGAAAATTTCTTTGAAAGAGTTGGGTATGAAAGCGAAAAGACAAAGGATTTCTTTCATCTTCTTTGTATGTTTAAAAAAAATAAAATGGAAGAATATATGTAACAAATACAGAAACTTAATGGACAATATGTTCAAATGTTACGATGAAATAACTTTTATTCAAAATAAGTTTCATAAATCGATATATAGTCGTGAATTCGTAAGTTCGAATTAGGAATAGTACGAAATATTAGGTTGGAAGGAAAGTTCTGTCGTACTTTCCGTTTCCGTTAATTCATGTGGAGCCCAAACACTTTGCTTTAACACAAACCCAAGAGATTTAATGTGATCTCCAACAGTTGTATGATGAATGCCAAACTCTTCTGCAATTTCTCGACTTGTTTAATGTGGATTATTTTCCAACATGGATCGCAAAACATCATTATCGATCTTGGATGGTCGTCCAGATCGATCACTTTCTTGGAGGTTCAGATCCCCGGAACGAAATTTGCTAAACCATCTTTGACAAGTACGAACATTTACAATATCTTTTCCAAATACCGCACATAAATTTTTACATGCAACCGATGCGTTGCTTCCTTTTCGGAATTCATACAAAATGCAGTGTCGTAAATGCACTTTATCTACTGACATGTTTTTCACTTTAAATATCACAAGTAAATGATGAACGGTAAAAAAGGACTCCTTTTATATTATACAGCAGGTAAAAAAAAAACAAAATAATTCCCAATGACTCACTAGCCAGATGTTTTTTTTTATTTACAAGAAAAATTACCAGCCTATTTAAAATACGACAAAACTTTCCCTCCAACCTAATATAATAGTAATAGTATAGCGTTCGAATAGTACGCTATATGTCCATCAGGCCGAAGGGGTTGAAACGATTAAATTCCTAGTTGATTTATGACATGATAGAAAATTGGTTACTTTCGGGCTGATTATCTGAAAAACAGTTTATCCGGACAGATTTATCCCGGGACGAATTCGGATAATCGACGCTCTACTGTATGTCGCGAAGCCGTTAGAAAACCGTCCAAAACGTCGAAGCTTATTAGACCGTGACGCCAATCACTCGGCGTCGCTGATAAATTCGTTTCGTTGCCCACTCGTAATTGCATTTGTCTTGCAATAACGGCATTGTTCCCTCTATCTCTCATTTTTCTCTCTCCCTTCGTTCCTTTTTTCCATTTTTACGCGACACGGACGATGAAATTATGTTTCACTCGAAGGAGAGCAGAACCAACCCCTTCATTCATGGAAAATCGAGTCGAACGCGCAACCATATTGTCCACAGAATTCGAACGTCATCGGGTAGAACGGAAGATGCGATAATAAACGTTGCCGTGGGTGCATTTGCTGTTGGCGAAGAATCGATCGCTGAGGTCCATCGCGATTTATAGACGCCACGAAAAAAGGGTTACCAGCCAAGTTTTCAAACGCTCCGACGGAAAATTAGATTTACTTCGGTAATCGAATCGATATCGCAAATGCCTATTATTAGATTACTGGCAGTTTTGTATACTGCTGTTGTTAACTCGGAAAAATTAATGCTACCGGAATGAAGTCGTCGGACAACGCTTGTAATGGTGCATTCTTATATCGATGTAACACTTGTAAAATTAAAATGAATACAAGAGGATTCTTGATACAGAATTGCTACTATTAATCCATAATATACACCAATATGTAAATACAGTGTTCAATGTAATTTATGTATATAAGAGAAGTACGCTGTCTTCACTTATAGATATCGATATAGATGTAGGAATGCGATCGAGCGGATGCGAGTTTGGGAAAGTCTGAAGAGTACTTGAGTTGGGCGATTGCTGTGCGAACGCAGAATGTTTGGGCTCGAATGTTTCTAAGGCGTGAAAGATGAGAACTTCGGAAAACAGTGCGACTGAGAAATTCTGGGTGGTCGTGACCGAATGCGTAGAGTGAGAAAGGTTGACAATTAGAATGAAAGGGAACGAGTGTTTGGAAGAATATACGACGGGGAAAATGCGAGCGCGAGGCAGAAAGCTTTTGACTAACGTAGAAGAAAGGTTTGGTTGTGAACGTAGAAAGAGTGTTAAAGTTGCTAAGTTGTAAAGTCGTTTAAGTTGTTTTGTTAAATTGTTTTAAATATACTATTATTAAGTTTTAATCGCTTCACTTTTATTTTTCACACCTGAATTCCATCTTCTGTTCTACATTTTATAGAACATTTCCTATATAGATATAGATATAGAAGGAGCTATAGTTAGATGACATACGTGCTAAATAAGATTAGGTTACGGAAATATAATTATAATTTATAACACAAAGGAGACAGAGACTTATAAACGTTGTAGGATAACAAAATAGAGAATAGACTTTAATTGTCGTTTCTCTTTTTACAGGTAAATGTATATATTGTAAATAATGTAACGATTAAGAAAATAAAATTAATCTCTTTTTACAGAGCAACACATTGTAGTTTATTCTCTTATTGAAAATTCTCAACGATATTAATTA
>JAOPTO010001784.1:0-20656 GCA_033822845.1 Tetrapedia diversipes
TAATAAGAAATAGCACGATAAATAAAAATCGTATTCCATGCTAATCAATAAATAGTGTTCTACCATAATGACGATAAAAGTAAATATACGAATAATATTTGCATACCATAAAATTATGTTTTGCATTATCCTGTCGTCTTGAACTTTTTTCCGTGGCTGTAAATCTATTTCTAGCATTGTAACGGAAACGGAAACAGAATTGGAATAGAAGCTGGGAATAAAAATGGTATGACGAAAATGAGAATAATAAATGAACGGAATTAGCAATGGCCACTTTTGGCATGCTTAGAAAGATTATTCGACAAGCGAGGATTTTAACGTTCCTGAATCTTTCATCGCGTCGATCTTACTCATTGGAAATCCAATTATTTTATAGAATGTCACGGAAAGGGGAGTATAAGCGGACAGCGGGGTCATTTTACGTCCGAAAATAAATCGAACATCTCGTACCTTGCTTCGTTCTCGTAAAAATCGAACTTAAACATTTATCGCGTACGCCACTATTGGATTTGTTACTGTCTGACTAATTTTGACGTATACTACTTACGTTTCATACACTCAGTAGTTGTAATTAGACGATCAAATAAAAAGGCGCTTTTTTTCTAAACGCATTTAATTAGCATACAGGTATTCTCAGAACAAGTAGTACACAGTGAAATTTGCCAGACAGGGGCACATAAATTTATACGTGCTTGATAAATTTAGAAACCTGTATATTTTGAAAATATTATAGACATTTCGAGGCATTATACAAAAAAGTTTTATTTCAAATTTTCAATTCGTTTTTGAATGCAGAATAACTTTTTGTGAAATACACTGTGCACATTAACAAAAATTATCGTTTCAGTGTTAATCATTTTTTGCGGCTCAAAGGTTTTCCAACGAAACGTATCCACGCACATATCTCTTTGTTCCTGTTTCATTTCGCGTTTGAAAAGTACATTCAATTGCTGTCTGCTTTCATTTTTTAAGCGGTGACGTTCGTTGAATCGAACGACCGGCAATTTTTGCTTGCCCACTATTTTACTACGCTTCGCTAGGTTATTTTGTGCTCTCTGTTTTTTCGCCTGTTTGTCTAAAAGTTGCGTTTCGGCGAGATTGCAGATAAACTCGTGTATAGAACTTATTGATCGCCCAGCTACATTTTCCACGCAGATTTTTAATGCACACCTGGCGAAATATCTATCAGCTAAATTCACTCTCCTGTCGTTAAGAAAAATTAAGAAAAATGGAGAACTTGGTTGAGCTTAAAAATTTGTAACAGAAATTTCTTTATATTACAATAACAATCTACTCGTAGCAGTAAAAATCAATTTTTATGAGATTACTACTACGATCGTAGCTAAGAAATTATTATAAACGGCTAACGAAAAAAACCTCACTATGAATCGTGTAAAAATTAAATCGAGTCACCGTAGAATTAACACTGTAACTACCAAAACCGGTCAAAATTATCAATTTGTCATTTTTCGTGGAAACTTGGTAAATTTATTGTATCTACATCTTTGGAAATTTACTATGACTTTTATTGTAATTATCACGGTGTATATTTTTTAATATATTATATACACATGTAATTAGGTGATCAAATAAAAAGGCACTTTTTTCTAAATGCATTTAATTAGCATACAGGTATTCTGAGAACAAGTAGTACACAGTGAAATTTGCCAGACAGGGGCATATAAATTTATAGGTGCTTCATAAATTTTAAAACCTGTATATTTCAAAAATATTATAGAAATTTCGAGGCATTATACAAAAAAGTTTTATTTCAAATTTTCAATTTATTTACTGAGTATTCACTATTGCACGTAGAATAATTGATTGTAGATCTTCTATCTCTTTTATGTCGGACTTGGCTGTCATGCCCAGCCAACGTATCGATTAATAAAGATGACCAAAAATTTTGTCGTATACTACTTACGTTTCATACACTCAGTAGTTGTAATTAGGTGATAAAATAAAAAGGCACATTTTTCTAAACGCATTTAATTAGCATACAGGTATTCTCAGAACAAGTAGTACACAGTGAAATTTGCCAGACAGGGGCATATAAATCTATACGTGCTTCATAAATTTTGAAACCTGTATATTTCAAAAATATTATAGACATTTCGAGGCATTATACAAAAAAGTTTTATTTCAAATTTTCAATTTATTTATTGAGTATTCAGTATTGCACGTAGAATAATTGATTGTAGATCTTCTATCTCTTTTATGTTGGTCTTGGCTGTCATGCCCAGCCAACGTATCGATTAATAAAGATGACCAAAAATTAGCTACGATCCGAGGAGAAGCAAGACTCGTCAGCGTATCACGGGCAAGGTTAAGAGCGTAACGAGGACCCGACGGCAGGCTGACGGCTCGGTTAATCGAAATTAATCACGGGACCGGCTTCCTAACGAGACAAATTAAACATTCGTTAAACGCGACGTGACGATGACCCAATTAACCGCGCGCGGCCTGTTCTCATCCCGTCGGGAAGCGTTCGCCCTCTCCACGTGCGACCCAGTTCCACCCCTTTCTGGACGTCGACGGACCGCGAAAAAAAAGGCAGGGAATATCGTCTAGTCTCGACGGTTCCTCGATTTTAATTAGCGTCGAAAGCAACCTTGTCCGATGCGCGGCGCGGAAAACGAGAAAACGTCCGTTCTGGGAATCACCTTGAGCTAATTCGAAATTAGGGTGGCGCCTCTGAGAAGGATCGTTCAGGGATGTCATGCTGCAGAGAAACGCGAGATTATTATAGATTTGTCTTCGAAATGTTCGTCAGGTAAACGTCTGTTGAACGAATAGAAGTGATCGAAGCAATTTCGTTTGGATTTTTTAATGTAGGGGTTGGTATGAGTGGACGATGTGTGGAAAATAAACGTGTGTTGTATGGTGTTGTTTAATAGGAATATATATTAAAATTCAACACTTGCAATAATATTAAACTCAACATTTATAAGCATATTATATTTAAGGTAACATACATAATAATTATAATATTAAACTCAACAGTTATAAGCGTATCCTATTTATGCTAACATACATAATAAATGTGATTCATTAAACTCAACAACGTCGATTGAGTAAAGGGACACGCGACAGGTTTGGTATTGTTGCGAAATATTTTAGTACGGAATAATAGAGTAGAATGGTAAGGGATGATAAAGGTGAAATAAATTGAAATTGATTTTAGATTATACAACGAATTGTGTAAAATATATTATTTATTTATTTATTTAAATAATTTACGGGTAAGACCCATTAGTGTACATGTGTAGATTGTAACGGTACAAGACGGAGGTCATTACGTATAAAATAAGAATGAATAATGACAGTATTTACACCACAAAATAAAGTAAAAATAAAATAAAAAAATAAGCTTATGTGAAGTGACATAAAATGTTTCTTGCAATTTTGAGAATAGATAAATATTGTGAAAGGTAGTAATTTCGTAGTTGGACAGTGTTTCAACTGAAGTTTTCTATTTTTAGTCAACTTTCTAGTAAAATAACTGGTGAATACCTTAACAATAGTTTTCATTTTGGTTTCATTGTAGTTTTCATTTTGTAGGGCTGCAGTTATTTTAGATTTAGCTTTACAAACAGTTCTAATTTAAATTGCATTAAACTTCGTTAATTTATTTATCAGTATCATAACAGTTTGAATGATCCAATAGAAAACGATGAAAGCGTTAAGCTGTGCCAGTCAATCGTCGTTAATAAGTCAAGCTGCGTTGTTTCGATCAAACTGCATGGTGTGTAATCGATATCTGCAACATCGCTGAATATTTGCGTCGATATTATCCTAAAACTTTATTTACACTGATAATAAATGTGAAACAGGGCAGTAATTATACGCGTTTGATAGTACTATCGCTTGATGCGCCACGTCACACTATTCATTTCGATGAAATTAATATCGGATTCTCGTCAGAATTCCAACGAAACCAGATACAACATCGGGTGTGATTAAATCGCACCGTGAAAATTCCCCAATATTCATCCAGAGAGCCACCCTTTAATGAACCCTTTCCCTGGCTAAAATTGTACACCGTTTTTGTCTCTTTCTCAACTCTATTAGCTAACGAACTTGCCTAATAAATAATACAGTAGTAGATTACGAAATTAATAATAAAATACAAGTGATTCTACGATTAGCCATTCTCGATCGCGATGTACAAATGAAAAAGTAATATTTTTAAAGGACAATTAACACGATGATCATCACGCATAAATATAGACAAAAATATTCATTAAGAGGCAAACAAAATTCTATCAACAGTATACATCATCCTTTCGAAATCACTTACAAAAACAGAAAATAATGTTATTCTTTGTAAACCCTATAAAATGTTTTCATACTCTTTCAAATTTCACGATAATCATCAAAAACTGATCTACATTCAGTCCCTTTACATTCAATACCTACTCCTTTTTAAATGGGTGCTCCCAAACTCAGTTAAACACTCCTCAAACTATTCAACACCTGTCAATACCTTTCCAAACCAGTCCATGCTTCTTAGCAATTTACCTACTTCCGGTCCACTTACAAATCTCTATCGACAACCACTTCTTCATTAAACCATTGCTTTCAAACTCGATCAAACCCTTTCAAAACCATTCAGTACCTCTCAAAACCTTTCCAAACCAGTCAGTGTTTGTCAGCAGCTCATCTAATTCCTGTCCACTTACAAATCTCCATCGATAACCACTTCTTCATTAAATCATAATAGCCAAACTCGATCAAACCCTTTCCAAACCATTCAGTACTCTCAAAACCTTTCCAAACCAGTCAGTGTTTGTCAACACCTCATCTACTTCCCTTGCGTTTACAAATCTCCATCGACAACCACTTCTTCATTAAACCATTGCTTTCAAACTCGATCAAACCCTTTCCAAACCATTCAGTACCTCTCGAAACCTTTCCAAACCAGTCACTACATATCAACAACTCATCCACAACCATCCACTTTCAAGTCCCCATCAAAATCCACTGACACTTCCGCCAACCAGCTCATTAAACCCTTGCAAACCTCAATCAAACCGTAACGAACCGAACAGAAGTATTCCCAGCACTTCGCAAAGAGGGAGAACGATTATTTTCAAATCGACTCGGCGACGACGCGGCCGAAATCGATTCGAGGTTAATCGAGCACATAATTCAGCGGCGACGCTGCGTGTTTGCACGCAGACAAATCCGAAATCCGCCGCGCGAGCAGGTGCGAGCGGAACGCGGCGCAATCAGCGGCCGTGCTTGCGGCCCGCAGCTGCATCCATTTTCCCCGTGTCCTTCTTTCAACCTTTTTTTCAGCCCCGTTTTTCGCCGAGCCAACCGTGTAACTCTCGCTGACGAATGAACTGGCGAACTCGTACACCGCCGCGCCTCTCGGAATGATAAATTTCGAAACGCTACTCGTCGCATTGTACGCTGCACGCGCGCGTGTATGCGTTCGAGCGTGTTCGCGCCGCGGTGAACGTGCGAACTTGTTCCTCGAAGCTGATGAATTTACTGCGGGGACGCGGTGTTGATTGTTTTCGGACGCAGAAACGATAATGTCGGAGGGATTACGCTTCTTGGGAAATTTTATGAGGTTTTCGGTATGAATAATTTGTGAACCTCTTGATTATGGTTTGTTGACGCGAGAAAATACTGTTACCGTACGTTGATTCGCGTGACGTTTTTGAAACGCTTGTGTTATATCTTTTATTAAAGAAATTATTATAAATATAACGTTCGACTATTAATTACGATTAACCCTTTATGCTCTGAATTATTTTTCAATTTTTATGTCAATAATTCTTTAATATTTTAGGTATTTTATTTGAAATTTACTTTAAAGGACAATTGAGTGGCACTTATTTCAAAAAATTTGTATTACTATTTAATTTATTATTAATTATTAATATATTATTATTAATTAATAATATTAAATGTAGCTTTCAAACGTTGTTGTAACTTATTTTTTAGTTCAAGAATTCAGAGGATCCACAAATATAAAACAATTACCATATTTAAACTGGCGCTTAAAAAATGTCGAGTGGGACAGGACATAGGAGTTACCGTGATAAAAACCGACGTCGAGTCACACTCGACAAAAGAGTGCAAAGGGTTAAACGTTGATTCAATTTTGTAGCACAGCAACGTTGCATACACTTCGAATGTAAAACAGAATCCGTAATACTTCGAATTTAATATGCGTTTAATATCGAGTTTAATATACAGTAGACGTAACATGTCAAAGATCGTAGTTTCGAGTTTGAAAATCACATGGGAAATTAGTTTGGTGAATTTATGAATTTTAAGCGTCGAGAAACGAGAGTATCCTATTTTATGTACCTTTGGCACTAATATCCTTCATTTCACCTTGAATCACAATGTACGTTTTAATTAAACCTCTTTTAATTACCAACTGATTACCTGCGAAATCTCCAGCATACGTACTTACCCTTCGTTTTCAGTGGCACAGGTCGATCACCGATTCAGTAGTAGAGATCAATCATAAACGAGCCGCGCCGATCCCATTGATACAAATAAACGTTCCGCCATAAATTTTGCAACGCTACAGCTTAGCATATCCGATGAATCCCCTGCCATAGCGAGTCAATAAATGTTAAATCATTAACAATTGTAATGACGATAGCCCAACCTTGAATCATTAACCATGAACGGGTAGTACGTATATAGCAATTGAAAGCGTGGCGTGGCATAATAATCGTCGTCCCTATCGAACATCGCCACTATGCAATTACACTGCATTCATCGACCGAGAAAAATGTAAAAAAACCGAGCAACAGTTTAGGAGAACGATCGCAGGCAGCTCACGAAACCGTTTATTAACGAAATAGGCGAGACCTTGAAACATTTAATGGCCGGAACAACAGGGGTATCGAAAAGTGGTGGTAATTGCTGCTGATCACAGAACCATGTTGGTTGTGGCAATTACGATTAAAAATTACCCTAATTTTCCCAGCAACCTTCTAAATCATCGGTTACACATAATTGCTCGGTGTGCGTGTTCACAGAGGGATATTCAGATGGTTCTCGTTTAGCAACGGGAACAAGGACAGACCGATTTTACGATTCATTCCGCTAAGAGCACTTTGGTCTTCGGAGTTTCCGATTATTTATTTATTCGCACGCGATGTGTCTTAATTACCTGTAATGTAAAATTACATTAACTCTATCGATTCGACAAATTTTCTAATCGGAAATGTAGTTTTATAAAAATAAAATGTATTTATTATTGGTTAAGAAGGAAAAAGGGTTACAATACTGAGTATAATTTTAACTCTTTATACAACTCTACTACACGCTCCAATGTTTCGTTCAACTCTGCCCCTTTTTGCTAAAGAAAAATTCTCGCCTGTCCCTTGACCTTTCTCTCACCACGAAGCTCGAAAAAGTCCATCGAATATGCCCATATTTGGGCATATTCCAAAGACGTGACCATATTTGGGCATTTTCGAAGGGCTTCGTGCATTATCAAGAGTTTTTCCCCAAAGGGTCTGAAACTTTCACTGTCCACTCCTCACTTTCTGTTAAACTCTAAAATTAACTATGATACTGCAGAAATTATTCCTTAATTTCTTAATATATGTTTAAGCCTTATATTCTAAGCATCATCGTGTGATATGCTATCTTTATTTTTCTCTGCCCTCTTTTAATTTCCATTATAGTCTATGCCATATCTACTGTCACCTTATTATTCAATTTATATCAACGGGTTCCATACCTTTACATATAAATTAATTAATTAATTAAACATAACCCTTTTTATAGTATTTCAGGCCTTTTTTATAGTATTTTATAGTCTTGTGAGTAAAATCTGTGGAAAAGTGTCGATCAAATTCCTTTTAGATAAAAGGAATTATAAAAAGAATAATATACTAATATAAAACACTAAAAATATGAGTATTGAAGTGGTTACACAATTACATTCAATGAAAAATAGCCGTGCGCTTTTCGGGCGATTCGATGCTTAAAAAATCGCTAAAACGTAATATCGATTACATTCCGGTGATATCAAGGAAATTAATCGCTGGCTCTCCAAACAGTTCCGAAACCAATCGAGTGCACGCGTACGCTGAACCGTGTTCCCTGAACCGTTCCACGTGTATTTTCTGTGTTATTTCTTGTTTTACCAGGGAGGTAGATCATTGTGACGGCAAACAGGGCGGTCGTTTAATTGCAAATAAAATTTTAATCCGGCAAGGGACCGCATTGATTCCCGGCGTAAACTGTCCCGCGATTTCCATTTTTATTCGAGCGGCACGCCGTGCATATCTGTGCGCCAATCGATTGCCCCTCCCCCCCCCCCCCCACTGTATTCGTAAACGAGAGGGAGAAAGGAACGAGTGAAACGTCCATCCTTCGACGTTTCGACTTCTTGATGACGTAACAGAGAACGAATTCTCTCTGTGAAAAAAAAAAAACATACAGATTGTTCGTCGCGAATTCTTAACTTGAAAATTGAATCCTCATCTTGGTGAATCTTAATCGAAATCTAGATGGAAACAGATTATCCCGGTGCACTGGGGCACCAATCTGTGCCTCTCACGATCACAAGACACACCGAGACACAGATTATGGTCGAAATACAATAAAGACGTAGAAGTAGATGTAACATGGCTTGATTATAATTTGAAGCTTCCCCAGTTTCAGTTCGTATCTGTTATAATGATTAAATTGCTGTTAGCTAGAGAAGAATGTAATAGAGCAACGATTAATTTAAATTAATTAAGCATTTAAAAGCTATTAGTAAAATTATTAATTAATAAGCTATAATTAAGCATAAAAACAACTATTTATCCTTAAAAATCACAAAGATATATGAGGTGTAATTATCTAATAATATTTACACTTTTACGAGTATTATCGTTTCCATTTGATACAAAATAAATGAATACAAAAAAAAAAGAAAAGAAAAAAATACAGACAATCGCTAAAAATCATCCAATTGTTTTCATTGTACGAATATGTACCGTTTTCAATTGCCGTACGTCACGCATTCATTTTTATCGCTCACCCTGCACTGGCTAAAAACAGCTATAGAAAACAACTACCCACCAACGATTTCACGGTACACGAAAAATATTCTTCCGGCTCTCGCTCTGCGTTCCATTATGTTGTAGAATAACCGTTAATCTATTTCTAGGTTTACGTCGATAAGGTGAAATACAGTGTATAGATAAATATGTGTGAATACTTGTGTCACAACACTTCGTAACATCTGACGAGTTTGTTTACTTTTAAAACTGTATCAGTTAGTAACATTCACAACAAAGCAAGCGTATAATACACACGTGTCTCAAAGCAAATATTAATTTTATAGTCGCTATTGTTAAATAAAACCTGTAAAAGTAAAGTTTCACCGCCACAATCTGTTTTCGTATGGATTCTGTTTTGATTAAGAAATTTTAATCCATCCTTATGTTCAAAATTTATTACTTTTATCACTTCACTGCACAGCCATCTATACAAAGAATAATGTTCATGTATATTAACCCTTTGCGCTCGAATGGTGACTATTAGCCACCAAATGATAGTTTCGCAAATTTTTAGAGTTCAGTTAATTTGTTTATTAGTCAGATTGAGAGGTTAAATAGTCGTATATGTAAATTTTAGTATATCACTTAACTAAACTAAATGACGTTTAATATAGGCAAATAATAGTAAATATTTCGAATTCGAACATTTTTGAGGCTAGTATTGTTATCACCTCTCGAGTGCAAAGGGTTAAATACATTTTACATCAAAGTTGAGTAAATTTCACATTCGTATGCTTATGCATTATACAAACATACATAGCACACGCAACGTAAACATAATCGAAAAAATCGAAACACAGACGTCGCGATTACGCAGCTTACGCATCTTTTATATCGGACATAATTTATAAACGTCGAGTCGCGGGAGCCACAGATCGAGGCGGACCGCGCGCGCTGATCGATAATTAATCGACAACAATGCGAGGCGTTAAGGCCGGTTTAGTCCGGCGCTAGGGCCATAAATTCGTGACTCAGCCCGGGCCAGGCCTGTGTGGACATCCGGTTCAGGTGCTGGGACAAGGAGGGACCCGTTCGAGGGGCACTCGAGCCACTCCATCAGCTCCTCCTCGAGTAGGCTTTCGGCATCAAAGCGGCTCGTCGCTCAAACATGCCGGTAATGGTTCAGACTCGCTCGAGTGCCGTGGCTCTGGGAATCCCCTTGTCCTCCTGCCAGCCCTTTCAAACAGATCCCTCGCCCTATTTCCCCTCTTATCCTTATCCTCCTCATCCTCCTCCTCCTCATGTTTTTCGTCTTCATTCTTCCTTCGTTTCTTACGAAATCGTGATTTTCTGTGTTTTAACAAACATTTTAACCATCTCACAATTTGCAGCAGAACGAAAGGGTTTCAAATAGATCCTTCGCCTTATTTTTCCTCTTATCCTTATCCTTATCCTCCTCCTCCTCTTCGTGTTTTTTGTCTTCATTCTTCCTTCGTTTCTTACGAAATCGTGATTTTCTGTGTTTTAACAAACATTTTAACCATCTCACAATTTGCAGCAGGACGAAAGGGTTTTAAATAAATCCTTCGCCCTATTTTTCCTTTTATCCTTATCCTCCTCATTTCTTCTCCTCCTCGTGTTTTTCGTCTTCATTCTTCCTTCGTTACTTGCGAAGTCGCGATTTTCTCTGTTTTAACAAAAATTTTAACCATCTCACGATTCACAGCGAAAGGGTTTCAAACATATCTCTCGTCCTATTTTTTTCTCTTATCCTTATCCTCTTCCTCCTTCTCCTTATCGTGTTTTTCGTCTTTATTCCTCCTTCGTTTGTTGCGATTTTCTCTGCTTTAACAAACGCTCTTACTATTTCACGATTCACAGCAGGGTGAAAGAGTTTCAAACAGATCCCCCACCCTATTTCCTCTCTTATTTTTATCCCCTTCCACCTTTTCGTCCTCCTCATGTTCTTCGTCTTGATTCTTCCTTCGTTTCTTACGATGTCGCGATTTTCTCTGTTTTAACAAACATTTTAACCATTTCACAATTCGCAACAGGGCGAAAGGATTAATTTCGGTTACCGATTTTGGACGACGAGCTGGCTGATTGTTGAGTCAGTTTTAGGGGAGGAGATGGTCGCGGTTGAATAGGGTTAGTAGGGTTATAGGGGATAGGGCCATTTGGGGTGAGACGTTAGAGTTGGGGAGCGTTGGAGTGGCAGGAGGGTAGTGATATTGTTGTAGTGGCAAATGGGGATTGTTAGGGAGAAGGGCTGATTTGGCGATGAAAGGGAGCGACCCTTTGGTCGATGCTTTTATCCGCGTTTGAACATTTTTACGAGGGAGATTGTTTCTTCACGCAACCGTTGAAAAATAATGACAATGCAATGGATCACTTAATAGTTCGCGGGTTTATCCCCACCAATCTCCAAAAATTCATTTACCAACACATGAATGTACAACAAATTTTTAAATACAGCTGCTTTTCTTCACCTCACGAATAACAACTGTTTCGTTTTTTTGTTTCGAACGAGCGAATATATCTGATAAAAAAAAACCGAACATTTCTCGAAACACCTAAGTTTTCGGATAAATCGCGGAATAATTAAGCAGACAGTACTATATTTGGTCATTATTTAGACTAAACAGCTAATACAGTTTATGGTGGATTGCTCTCCCCCCACCTTTATGGAAAACTGGATATATCGTTGTATCGCTGATCTACTATAATGTTATATCAATATTGATATATTGATATTTTACTCCAATATTATATTGATATACTGCTATATTACTATTCTACTGTATTACTATATTAATATTGATATATTATTGTATTGCTATTTTGCTATGCTACTGATATTATTATATCAGTAATAATCAAATAATAATTATCAAAAAGGAAACTGAAATGCAGTATCCAAAATTCATAGTCGTACAATTACACGTAGACGAGTGTAGAATTCAATCTAGTTTTTATATCGATAAAGTTCAACTTATTTAGCATCACGTACGATGTTCCGTTGTTTGTTTACCTCAACCAATAGTAACTTTTAATCTTCAGATAAAGTTCACGGACCTTAAATTCGTGCTTTTAAATTTTTGAGCGAAGTCCACGGATGCTCAGAGAATCTCTGAATCGTTAGTGGGTTATCAAAGCGTGCACTCGCGCGAAACGGTAATTTTCGCTGGAGTTATAAGCACGATATCGGCGCCGTATCGTTCCCCTCTGTTCCCGATATCCGGTACGCAGAATTTGCTTTGTGCCGGTTTTGTTTACAGTCTCGTACAAATTGGCCGTGGCTGCGGTTGATGTCCGTGCAGACGTGTCCCGTTTATATCGGTTAGACCGATTACCGTCTCTGTTTGCTTTAAATCGCGGGCAGCCCGATCAAAAGCTCGTCAATTGGAATTGAAAAAATGCTGGTCGAATCACTGCTATCGTCGTATAATAACTGTGATCCGTCATACCGTGGTATATCACTATATTATTGTATTACCGTGTCTGCTGTATCGCTGCTCTGCTATAACAGCATATCGTCGCGTTGATATATTGATCTACTATACTGTTATTCTATCACATTGATATATTGATATTCTGCTCTAATATTATATGAATACACTGATATGTTACTGTTCTACTGTATTACTATACTAATATTGATATATTATTGTATTGCTATGCTGCTATAATATTATATTGATGCACTGCTATATTACTGTTCTACTGTATTACTATACTAATATTGATATATTATTGTATTGCTATTTTGCTGTGCTATTCATATAATTTATATCAATAATAATCAATAATATTAATATAATTGCTATATTAATATTAATACATTTTATTATATAATAATATTAATATAATTACTATATTAATAGTAATAGTTATAGTAATTATATTAATATTATGCTACATTACTATATTATTATATTGATATATTGCTGCGTTGCTATTATGAAATATTTTTATGCTATTACCTTGATATATTACTATAATAGAATTCTGTTATTCTATTGCACTATTATACATATATTGCTAGATTCCTAATCTATTATACTATTATGTTATTATATTTCTATATAATATTATATAATAATATAACATTACTGTATTACTGCAATGCTATATTATTATACAATATTCTGTATAACACAAGGTGACTCTCAATACCAGTTGAAGTTATTTCTACGCTATAACCAAGGTCACAAAGTAGAATATTTCGCCGCGGAATGAAAAAATGAAGGACCAAGTTTATCGTACTGTCAGCAACGGAAGATGGAGCGCGGCAGTTGTTATAGAGTCGTATGTTTTGCACGCGCGAATATCATCCAGCGCATTCGTGTCTACGTAAACATTTCGAGGGTATCCGTAACATTCGATAACGTTCGACAGTAGTGCACCCAGCGTGCTCGCGTGTAGATCAGCCTGCTTTTTGTAGAATCTCGTAATGCTTCCGCGTTGCTGTTCGCTCGTGTATTCCATTTGTCCTCGGTGCTGTTTCAACGGAGATAAAGGAAACTTGAACAAATATGCGTATCACTGTGAAACCCGTACTTCATCGAGCCAAATATTTTGAACGGTTTTTTTCTTTTCCGTTTCACCGTTTGTTTCTGTTTTAACGAAAACAGAATCTCTTTAACCATCGCCGTACCCCGTATCAACGGTTCGCCACTTTTACAAAGAGCCAAAATGTAGCAACAATTTAGACGCAATACTTAAAAGCTGCTATCGATTTTTCAAAATTCAGCTTTTTTCGAAATATGCAAAATGCTGGAAAAATAGCATTAAATTCTTTAAACCGGAAAAGAAATGAATGGAACGATTTAGATTTTAAATTTTAGCTAGTGTTCTGCTGTACACACGTAACTTATAATTTATAAACTGTCCACGTTTATTTAGTTTTTTAAAACTCTGTGAGTCGAACCTATTTTTAACAATGATTTCGAGCCCATATTTTTACACGTTGGTACTCGCGTATACGGTCCTAACGTGATCTATTTGCGTATAAATTTCAGAGACTGTTGGCGTTGTCAAGTATATTCTGTTACAGGTAGAATGGAGTGGTAAAACGCAGTGATTTATCTTTTTTAAATTCTTCGGAACAATACGTATCAAACGCTTTTCAAACTGGTGAGCTTCTCCGGCTCACCCCTTTCTCTCCTCTTTCATTTTTCTAGGATTAACCGACCCCTGTACATCGTCTACCCTGTCGCAATACAATTCTGCGGTGTTTGCGTCGAACGTTTCCGAAACGCGAATAAAAAGTACTTCGAACGAATGATGCGCGTTATTTAAATTGAGGCGCTAGCAAAGGGTATTTGAAATAACGAAATTTGAGTAAACGTGTCCGAATGTATGTTTGTGCATAACATTTCGAAGTTGAACGTTCCAATAGAGCGAAACTAATTTAGGTCGACGCGTCGTAAAGTATATACGATCGACGGATAGCGATGGGAAATTGCGAAGAGCGATGAAATTCCGGGAAAAATGAAGAATGGATACGTAAAAGTTGAACGTTTGAACGATACTTGGAGGTAAATAGGGTGATTAATTTGAAAGGGAAATTGGAAGATTGGGATTGGAGGGGAGGGTTGGGTTAGGGGTTGAAAGTTAAATTAAAGGAGTTTGGCAGATATGTGGGAAAATTTAGAAAAGGGTTGCAATGTATTTTGTAGCAAATATTTGGAAATGAAATTGTTAGTCTTTGTAAATATTATTACTTTACGTGTATATTAATATATCAGTATAGTTTTTATATTGCTACATTTCTATATCACTATATTACTCTATCGCTATATTTCTATGTTGCTATATCACTATATTTTTATATTGATATATAGCTATATTTTTATACTGATATATAGCTATATCTTTATATACCCATATAGCTGAATTTTTATATATCTATATAGCTGTATTTCTATATTGATATATAGCTATATCTTTATATAACTATATAGCTATATTTCAATACTGCTATAGCGCTATATTTCTATATTGCTATACCAATTACTCAATTATTTTACATCCCTGTTATATTATTGCATTATATTCCACGCTATATTATACAGTATAAACAGAAAACCAAAACAAGTTACAATTCTATTATAAATGAGATAACATCAGATCTGTTTCTCTTCCTTCTTTTTTTTCGTTGAGGGTCTCGCTAAAATGATACTGTTATAGGGCACAAAAGAAAATTATAAATTGAAAGGAAGGGATCCAGCGAAGAATGAGCGAGGCAGAAGCGCGTAAATAGCTACGAAAGGGAAATAAATGATGAGAGGCTGCCGGGGGGCGGGTTTAACACGTGGAGGAATGCGGTCAGCGGTAAATGCCGGTGACTGGCGTTGATTCATGGCGCATTGAAAACCCCGATGCTGCTCATCGAGAATGCGCGCGGCTATAATTGCCGACCGCACTTCAACCTTTTCATTACTTCACAGCTGCTCGACAAAGACTCCATTCGTTGTCTCTGCACTGTTTGATCTCGATCCGTATCAAATCCATATCAAATCACACGCGAATCGCTTTCCATGAATTTCCGTTTAAAGGTACTATTCGATCGAATTATCAAATTTCCGTAAAATCGAAAAATGGGTATTAACCAAATGCGATCGATTTAATGCGAAAAAAAATGTATTTATTTTAAATACAGAATTCACGTGTGCTGCAAATACAATAATTTTTGTATCCAATTCTTTTCACTCGGACAAATATTTTGCTATCGATCGAAGTAATTGCGAGATTAATTTTCACAAAAATTGCACTGCCACGATATCACCGAAACCCTGTGGATATTCGAAATATTTGGAACGTGATATTTGCATAAAATTCAGCTGGTAACCGTTGCCATAAAATTGTATATATCTACCAAAAGTCTAGTTTATCTGATTTTCGTGGCAATAAAATGCAAACGAACGAATTACACGGTTCCGGTATCGAGAACCTATTCGAACGCAACGAACCGGTATCCGTTTCTTTCTCGAAGATTTACCAGTGGAAATTCCGCCGCGGCAACGTTGCGTGCAATAAGAAATCTACGATGGCTGTTTCGCATAATAACATTTTTCCCTGGGCGAAATGGTTCTCCCGTAGGTTACCACGGTGTCAGGTGTATCTTCCGCGTCGGAAAGGCAGGACGAGCAGACGGATCCGAAGAGGATCGGCTGTTTCGGGCACGCAAGTAGGTCAAAGAACCCGGGGCCGTTGTGTATGGTCGGGCGCGAATGAAAAGCTTCCGTGGCCATTCTCGAGGAAATTCCATCAGACACACGAAATCCTCGGCTCAAGACGCTTCGAGGAACTCGACTTTGTCGTTAAATTCCGCCTCTTTGACGGTAACGCGGCTCGACGTTCTTCTTCCGCCTTGTGCTCGGGTTAAATAATTCGATATCGCGTTCAAGGTTTTGCAGAATCGTACGCTTGATATTAATCAACGTTGCAACGTGTCTCGTGGCGGGCAATAAAATTTAAAAAATGCCATCGGAAACGACTAATAAACCGTAGACGTAGTGTCGTTACGCAAATTTCTATTTTCACGAACATATTTTAGAATTAGTGGTGGGTAAGGCATAAGTTTTCTTTTAAAGATACTCTTTTAAATGTAAAGCTGTTTTATTTAAAACACTAGTTTCTCCACGCAGACTCATTCTCTTGATGCATTCTTTCGTCCACTCAATCATCGAAAATCACGCATACTCTCTTTGCCCCACACACACACCACATTCTCAATCTTCAACTCTCACAGGCATTCTCACCCTCATCTGTTCGCCACATCTACAGTATTATCAAGATCATACTAATTGTACGTTAGTCAGAGATCCTGATATGCTAGAAATGAAAAATATTGTAGAAAAAAGGTTCTTAAGATTACTTTTTATTATTAATATGAATAATGGCAGAAATATACGGTATACAATATATTCTAATTCAACTGTGCCACACGACTCTATGTTTAATCCTCAGTTCTAATTACGACTCTATAACTTGATTTTCTGTTCAACATTGGCCCCTTTTCTCTTTCGAGGAAGGCCCTTACAGGCCGTTTCCTCTTCCCACCCCCTCACTCGCTAAACATTGCCGACCCATCGCTGAATTGTCTGTCGCCAACGGTATTTTCGACGGGGCCTAACTTTCGTCTGGTCGACCCTCACTTTCATTTTTCTGCTCCTTAAAACTAAGTTGCTACAGTGATGATTGCAGTAAAGATCACGGTAAATTTCCAAAAGTGTAGGTATCATAACAAATTTACAAAGTTTCCATGAAAAATTACGAATTCGTAATTTTCACCGGTCTTGGAAGTTACAGTATTAAACGGACACAAGCGAATTTTTAATTGTAAAATGTTTGCTAAATTTGGTCACAAGTTTGTAAGTAATCGAACGAGGTCATAACAATTGGTTCCTCTTCTCACCTCGCGTTCGCTCAAGAAACGGTATTTTCGATGGGCCTAACTTTCGACTAGTCGACCCACCCCTTTCACTCTTCTGGTTCCTTAAAACTAAGATACTACAATATAGAGAAAAATAAAGAAAAGTTTTCCAAGTGCAGTTCAGGAAACGTAGGGTGGACTCGCGAAACGATTAGATGCCGAACGAACGACAAAGGGGATCAGCGTGAATCGCGAGTGTAATTAGTCGCATTCCAGTCGGCGGCGGTCGCGGGCACGAAATGCAGGGTGGCCAATCGATCGGTTAATTCTAGCACCGGTACCAGAATAGATCAATGGCCATGGAAATCGGCGCTGCGGGATCCTGAGGACCCTTTTGATGGGCCGCGTAGGTATTTGCGAGAAGCATGACAGCCGGTATGCCCCCCGTAATGGTCAAACAGCGTGCGACAGGATTCGAGTGCTATTATTATGGCACCGCGGAGGACATAAATTGACAGGCATAATTGGTTTAATTTCTGCGCGAACTCGCGCGGCTAGAGGAATATCGCTGGCGATCGCTTGGATAATCGTTGCCGCCAAAAATATTAAAAATTGTCGCGCCTCGAAGACGGTCTTCTAGTTGTTAATTCATTATGCATCGAAGACATTTTCAGGGCATCAAAGGATATTTGCGTACTCTTAATCCATACTATTTTAAGTATTTTGCGAGATGAAGACTTCAGCTTAAACGTGTATCGAGCAGTTTTGTTATTAAATGCTATGAGTTTGCTATTCTTGAACAGATGATTTTAAAAGAGTAGTAACGAGCAAGCAGCAGGTCATTCTACGTGGAAAAAGTAAGTTGAAAGTGTAGAATAGTTAATTATATTCGAAATAAATTGAAGCTGAAGATTCATTGCGTACGCACGCCTTTGACTGTGCTACTGTCTGACCAATTTCGATGTATACTACTTAAATTTTTCTATGTTGTACGGTAACGCCTTCAGAATCAGAAAAAATGTGCAGTTTTCAGGAAGTTCATTCACTTGACGTACAAGTATTGTTGGAATAAGTAGTATACAGTGGAATTGGTCAGACAGGAATCCCCAAGGCATACAACATCGCAAATTATCGCATCGTACGGTAAAATTATATTCTTTCAGAAGTGGAATAAACAAGACAGTTTCAATTAAATCCTTCTTCAGTTAAAAGAGTATTCTTGTCTGTCTGTTACACAAACGACATCACTTAATAGCGTTATCTCAATCAATCGCTATGCAATCTCTGGTATCCGCTAAACAATTCAACTGAAAACGCAAAATCGATGGCGCTCTATGTAACGTGTTACATTAATTACGCGCAATACTTCCTGATTTACACGGAGATAACGAGCTTGGCGACCATGTCGTCCGCGCTGAACGGTTTGCCGAGTAATCAACGATTTGTAGAAAGGTATTCTCTATATGCGGATAAATGTGTGCGCGCAATTCATCAGCGCAATATGCGTTATCGCACGCGAACCCGTTATCGAGGGTATTCTGATTTTACTGCCTTCCCTCATTCTCTCTCCCTCTCTCTCTCTTCCTCTGCTCCACTCTCTCTCTCTCTCTCCCCTGTACGTATGTAATTTAACTTCACGGTTTAATCTTCCCGATGCAAATGCCATGTAATAACGTAAGAGTTTATCGTTGCAAGCAACCGAATATCGTAAAGTTATTACTGAAAATCGTGTCATCGGATCACAAACACTGTTACGTTGTCGCTACAAATTAGAAATATCGATCTCCACGACAACACTTTTTTTTGTAACGTACAGTAGCGGACAAAAGTTTAAGATCAAAGGGTCAAAAGAAATAAATTAATTGAATAACTGTGAAAATAAAATTTTTATTCTATTCAAATTAATAAACAGTGTTCTACCATAATGACGATAAAAATGAACAGATAAACAATATTTGCGAACCATAAAATTGTGTGTAACATGTTATAATCTGTAGTATATTAATATCTTTAGAGGACCAACAATTTGTAAATATGAATCAATCATTTACATAGTACCTTCATTAATAATCACCAAAATTAGTAAAAGCAATTTTAAATTCAAATTAATAAATTTCAATTAATTTTAAATTAATTTTAAATGAAAGTAATAACAAACATAAAATATGAACAGGTAACGTAAGATACAGAGAATGCGAAGGAGCAAAGTTATATACCGAATTAATATCTAAATGATGGAAAAAATTCCTTAAATGTATTAAATTAAATTTTCCTGAAAACCCCAGGAAAAATCTCTTTTTCTCTTTATCTTGTCTGCTTAAACTTTTGTCCTCTACTGTAACTCTAACTCGAGAGTAATGTCGTTTTCTTATATTAAATTTAAACACATAAATTTTTAACGAGTTTTTATTCTTAATCACTGATATAATCACCATCATTATCAACAACCTTTTGCCATCTATTATGCAAATTTTCAATGCCAAATCGATAAAAATGAATCGGTTTTTGAGCAAAATATCTAAAGATGGAATGACAGAAACGACATTTACTTTCTGGTCTCCCCAATACACAAAATTCAATCATAAACAAAAATATGTTACGAATTGTAAAGATATTACAAAACCATATTGAATAATCCACTACATTCGCAGCGTCACGATTCACAAAATGTTATCCCTCCCCCTACGAAAACACATCTTTCTGTTCCGTTTAATTCTATCGTCCATTGTTCCGTGGCCGGTCGCGAGCTCGGCTCATTAGTTCAATTTCTCGCGAGGTCCACGCCGTTCCAGGCCGTTCCTCGCGATCCTTCCCGCGTCAGGGGGGGATGGAAACGGGGCTGGGCGTGCGTGCGGCCGGAAGTCGCGGACAAATTTCGCCAGCTGCGCGGCGCAGAAGTTAAATCAGCAAAACGGCCGCGCAAATTCGCTTAATTATGCCGCGGCAGAACGTTAACCAGTCGAGAGAGCGTGGCCGCGCGCCCGCGTTCCTCGTAATTGTAGTGGTCGTTTATAGTTGAACGACTCTCGTCGCGTTGCAATTGTCTGTTGTCAGGAGTGGCACTCTTGTTTCCGGCCTTCCGGTGTTAAAAGGCCCGCCGACTCGAGAACGCGTCGATTTTTCCCTGGAAACCGGAACCGGTTCACGGTGAACTCGCGGCAAACGAAGTTGTTTTGCATGTCGGTTCAACCCATTCACTGCCAGCTACGAGATATCTCGTATTGTGCGCCACAATTTAGATTGATTACGAATGGCCATTTCAGTTAGGAATTATTAGGAAGGATGAATGAAAAATTTA
>JAOPTO010001784.1:21141-31825 GCA_033822845.1 Tetrapedia diversipes
GTACTCACCATAATAACAATAAAAATGAATGTACAGACAATATTTACACACCATATAAAACTGTGTTCTACATTGTCCTCTAGTCTTAAACTTTTGTCCACCGCTGTAAACAAGATATCGCATCCTTAATCCCAAATTCCTATCGAACCAAAAACTTATGGGGTTTTCAACGCAACTGCAATTTAATCATGAACCAATAACACTCTTGCGCATCTCCGAATGAAACCTGTTTAGCCAGCTAGCATCCGTGTACACGCGCAAACATCGAAATCCCACCGGATGCGCTCGCACACGCGCATGCACATATTAATGCACGCGCAGCCCTCGAGCCCGGGGTGCATTGTCGCGTCCCCTGTAGACGCATGGGGTGGCGCATCGGTGCACGCGGCACTCGTGAGTTAATATAGAGCCAGGGAGATAGGGTTGGAGGGTGGGGAAGGGGGAGGGGGAACGCACGCGGGATTACAGCTGTATATCTATCACGCTGGAATACACAGCATTGTGCCAGAAATCCTGATGGCATGCCCATAGGCCGCAGGAACGTCGCGACGCCGTCTCTAACGCACGAATTATCCTTCAAACCCCCGGCCGAATCGCGAGTTTCCATGGGAAGACGCTTCGAGGAATTGCCGGCGGAAACTCGCTGCTACGAGTCGTTTTACACAACTGTAAACTCATGGAGTACACAAGTAGTTATTGGAGAGAAAGAAACGTGAGGGTTTTGGTGAATTTGGAGGTTGGAAAGGTGGTTTTGTATGTTTTCATCGTGTTTCGGAGAATTTTTCAGATATTTCATTGCAAGGTTTTTGGAGAGGGAAGGTGTTTTTTATTTTATGGGAAAATTGGTTCTTCTTCGAATTTAAGAATTTTCAGAGAATTAAGAAAAAGTGGTGAATTTCGGAGGTTGGAAAGGTGGTTTTGTATGTTTTCATCGTGTTTCAGAGAATTTTTCAGATATTCTATTGGAAGGTTTTTGAAGAGGGGAGGTATTTTTTATTTTATGAGAAAATTGTTGTGGGGAAATTCTTCTTCGAACTTGTAAATTTTCAGAGAGTTAAGAATTGATCGTTTTTGTAAGTAAAGAGTTTTTGGGGTGCAAATAAATTAGCAACGTTGCTGTGTATCAGGGAAAGCAATTTCACTAACTTTTGCTACCACTTGTTTGGCGATACACGGTGGGGTGCAGATCGCTATCTCGTAACTCATTACATAATCCAAAACATCGCATAGTAGAGCATGTCGCGATTCAGACTGCTATGCCGTAACTCATGCCCTGATCCAAGTCACTATTACAGTAGACCGTGTTGCTTCCATATCAATACAGTCCGTATGGTAACATAATTATACGATAACGGTTTTTCCGATATTTACACTTCATTGTAACCCATGATTAACAGACACGATATCTGTAACTTGAAATGTTCTAAATATCTCGTCCTTTTTTTCATTCGTTTAAAATCAATGCTGCAGTTATTAGCAGAATGTTAGTGTAGCATCAGAAGTATTTGTAGAAACATACTTTTTTATGTACCTATTTTTATCGTTATTATGATAGAACATTATTTATTGATTAGCACAGAATACGAATTTTATTTATTAATCAATTAATTTGTTTTCTTTGACTCTTTGATCTTAAACTTTTGTCTGCTACTGTGCATCGCTCAGGACAATGTGAAACATAGTTTTATAGTATGCAAATATTGTTCATATACTTATTTTTATTATCATTATAGTAGAATTGTATTTATTAATTAGCATAGAATACGAATTTTATTTATCAAGCTATTTTTTATTAATCAATTAATTTGTTTTCTTTGACCCTTTGATCTTAAACCTTTGTCTGCTACTGTAACTTCTCAATATTCTTTACTCTATTTAACCCTAGTAAATACACCTTTGACAAATGCGATTGGAAAACAAAGCTATCGTTATCTTTTCCCATGATTCTCGTAAATTCGTTCTTCGAAAGAAAATCAATCTCCCCGAGAAAGTGAGATGAACCGAAACAGGCAACACCCTGGACTCCTCCCAATCGCTCCGCCGAATCAGACGAGACCACCGAGAACTGAATCCACCCCGTCCCACTGTCACCTTCGTCGTCACGAAGGAAATCGCTGAGGCGGCTCTTTTTCAAAGAACTGGAAGACCACGAGCGAGGCGGGACGCGATAGGGGTGGCGCATACATATGTAAACCCTTGCCTTGAGTCCCACCCTTCTTCAAAGCGATCGACAGAAGTGTTTAAAGCGGCCTAATACATGGCGCGGGCTGCGCTTGCGGATTTCCAACAGGGTTTCAGCCCGCTGATTATGCTGTAGTGGTGGCAAAGTAGCGGCCAAAGCGCAAGGGGTGGAAATGGTAGGATGTGGATGGCAGGAGAAGATCCATTCGACGGTTTGTCGAGCGAAGACACTCCAAAGAGTATATAGTATGTACGCCGGGGTGTAGCGAGTTCGTGAATTGAACTTTGAGGCAACGAAAACAATTGAAAATGGAAAATTTCCAAATTTGAATAATTGTGAGGGTACATCAAACTATTGTACGTGCAACACCAAACGGAATATGTGGAATAAAGTTTTCGTAGAAATCAAGCTTGGAAATTCATTGCGTTCGTGTATGTATCTGTGATTCTGTCTGGCCAGTTCCGCCCTATACTACTTGCAGTTCTGATGTTCCATAGTTGTAGCTGCGGAATAAAATGAAATGTACCCTTATTAATTAACTAAATTAAGTTAATTTTAATTATAATTAAATAAATATACATTTATTTCACTGTCGTACACGCGTACTGTTAAAACAAGTAGCACAAAGTGATATTTGTCAGACAAGAACACTGAAATGCGTGCACCTTCAACGAAATTTCAAATACGGTTTATTTCAACAACGAAGCGTCGAACGAATAAATTTTATTCCACGTTTTCGGCTCATTTTTTAATGTAGAGCTATTTTATCGCGGTTTTAATCATTGTTGTAAATTCTTATTACGTGTCCATCAATTTTCTCTCCTTACACTCTATATTTTATAAAAATATAGTACATTTGTACCAACCCTCTGTGTATATGAGAGCGATCGGATTGGATGCTGAATTTCCGGGACACGACTGGTCTCGAACAGCCAACTCGAAGATCCTTGGGTCGGGGAGACGATAACGAATCTCGATGTCAGCTGGTGGACCGTGGCGAACTCGATCGACCTAACGAGTCGCCGGAAAAACAGGCAGCTACTGATGCCAGGGAAAAAGAGTGTAAACGGAGTTGCTTCTTCTATCGATCTTTAAACCTGAGAAGAGGTTGAGCTCTGCTCGCTCTTTGATTGGAATTACGGGGAACAAAACGCTTGCGATATCATTCACCTTTTTCATTGTATCGCTTTTGAAAAAGATACCATTTGCCCTGAAGAATATACAGGTTGACAGTTAACAAAACAAATAAAGTAGTCATAAAACTCTAAATACAGTAATTAATGTTTAATAATAATTAATAATGAATAATTCAATAATTATGTTATTGCAAAAGCATAAAAATATTTGAATTTCTAAACAAGGCTTACGGTTAAAAATAAGTCGAGCAACTTCATTTGTAACATTTACGAAGAATCGAATATTTTATAACAAAATTTCAATCAACCTTTATTAAATTTTCTACTATATTTTAAACGAACATTCCATTCGGTCAATCGATACGATCATACGATTAAACGATCAAATTCCTCGAAATTTCAGTGAATAATTGTCGAACAGTATCGAACATGTAATTCCTTTCGCCTATTCTTTTGTCTTTTTGCCCGACGTTTCTATGTGTTCCCCCCGGTGCATTTTATTCGTCTGGGCGTAGGTTCGTTAAAATTTTACTGTACATTATTAGCGCCGGGCTAAAATTACGCGGCGCTCTCGATATATCAATAAATTAGCCGCACGGGCAGGACGTTCTAAATTGCATTTACTATTTCCCTGTAGGGCATTAAACATAGAACGACTTCTGTAATCGCAGTTGTACTAGGATTCGATTACACGGACTACCTGAAATTTAATTAAATCGACACATGGCCCGCCCCTTCGCGAGCCGCCGTTTTATCGGGCTGCACCCTCAAAATTATAAAATTCAATTTACCACCGACCGGGATTCAATTTGTCTCGATCATTGGTCGCTATAATTTTTTTTTTTTAATCGCGTCTCCCTTCCCGAGAAACATCGAGCGCGGTAACGAAATTATGAAACGCGACAACAACCAAAATTTAATCAACTTCTATCTTTTTCCAAACGCGTTTTATCGTTTTTCTTTTTCCTTTTTGTATAATAAGTATGAAGTAATACATTTTTGAAAAATGTAAATACGTGGTTTAACCCTTTGCGATCGAGGCCGTTTCGCTTAAACGAACCAGCAGTTCGAGACGATTTAGGTTATATTAGGGAAACATTTTACAGGTACCTTAAAATTATTTTATACTGGAAAACATGTATTCAAACAATAAAGTTTCACCAATTTATTTATTTTTGCGCTGAATACAACAAAATTGATTAAATATTGCACTTTGGACGCACCAAACCTCCCGGGTGCCGTAGCAACGCCGTTCGAGTGTAAAAGATTAAAAATATAAATTTTATTATGAAACATTTTGTCGATCAGAAAAATTGTTTAAACAATCTTATAGCCGTTAATATTTTAATGAATTTCACTTAAATTATTAATACTCTTTATAAATTTTTATCATAAAATAACAGAGAAATTAATTTATCCCATCAATATCGCGTCTGACTATACACTGTCTGATACCACTTAAACAAAACTTTCCTCAGAGTATCAAAACACGCGTCTTCATTCCTTCTGCACTGTTTCAGCAAACAGACACGATTCAGTTGCTAATACAGAATCTTTTAATCAAACCTATGATTCTTCCACTCAGAAAATACATAATACATTGTTGCACGTTGCTAAGTCTCGAGGTTTCCCTTCAAAGCTTCACTGCTACCTCGTTCAATTTTCTATAACTCGCCAATCCGGAATTCACACACGGCGAATCGGTGTCGTACGCTTTTCAATTTCCCACCCACTAAGAAGTTCGCGCTTCTAATTTGCGTTTTCCACGGGAATACCTCGCGTAAAAACGAAAAGATAATTCCGAGGGTTCGAGGAGAGGGGTGAACAGAAATGAACAGAGATGAACAGAGATGAACGGTAGGGAAGAAAGAGAGGAGCTAAAGGCTCGAAGTAGCGAATCCTTGTAGGATACGGAGAATCTTCCCCTTTTCCAAGTAGTGCTGGTCGCACTTTGATCAGGCGCACTGGATTTACGCTCATCCCCGGCGATCTCTCGTCTCTGTCACCCCCTTCTGCAGTCGTTGCTCGTCGCTCTTGCGAACGTTCACCGTGTTGCAGCAGCGTTCGCGGCGTCTTTGAAGCACGACTCGTCGCGTCGTAGGCATTTCAACGAGGCTGAAGCACCGACGGAAGTGCCGCGGCAATGCCATTACCGGGAGAAAGAGACGAGCACGCTGCTTGCAGGTCGAAGAAAGCTGGAACGGTGGTTAAAAGTCGGCCTTTGATTTTTCTATCGCTTTGTCTCTCTTTCTTTCTCTCTCTCTCTCTATCTATCTCTATTGCTCCTTCGCTCTGTTTGCTCGAGTATATCGCATGGTAACGCGAGATCGAAGTAATTGCCTTGGAATTGAAAACTGAATGACTGGGTAATTGGTAAGCTAAATGGTGCGTGTGGTTGACTGTACTACTGTGACAGAGAATTATTTTTTAAATGAGAGTACAAATTTTTACAGTAGCCGACAAATGTTTAAGACCAAAGGGTGTTAAATAAAAATAAAAAATAAAAATATAATTAATTAATTAGTAAGAAAAAGCACGATGAATAAAAATGTATTCTATTTTAATTTATAAATAGTGTTCTACTATAGTATAACGATAAAAATAAAAAGTCCTCGAAATAAAATCTCCCTTTACAAGTAACAACAATTTACAAAAGCTGTGAATTAGAATCTAATATCTCTAACGCCATACTGTGTATCTGCATATAATTTTTGTTTTTATTTTTCCTACTTTATGTATGTTCACTCTGATTACGTTCTTGTTTTGTAAATCCATGTAGGCAACACGTACCGAAATTATAATCCAAAATAATCCTTTTAACAAATAACCTTAAGTAAAACTCGTGCTCCTTATTTTTGCCCAACAGAAGCTTTAACCCTTTCAGTACGAGCGCCGGATATATCCAGCATCCATCCGATAACCTGTGTCGATGAGCGTCGGATATATCCGGCATCCGTATGGCAATCCGTGCCAATAGTATAATTGATGTAATTGGTAGAATTTTATATAAATATCTCTTAATATTAAAGTTACAAACAACAGTTGGAAAAAAGCATTGTTTTATTAAGCATAGATCTTATATAAGGTTAGAAAAGTTTTCACACAAAGAAGGACTGACTATGTGCTATCTGCTCGTTTTCGGCACGACACCTCGTACATCTGGTGTATCGGCCACCCCACTGGGTGGAAGGAGTACCTTAAGTCTTAGCTCATACCTCCCGCCCCCCTCCTCAACAGGGGAAGGGGACTCCGAAAACTCCTTTCCAGCGAAATCTGCCTCAGTTTTGGACCTGAAACAACCGACGGCGTCACCTTATTATCGGGTCATTCGCCCGAGGATCGAAGACTACAGCTTAACTCTCAACGTGCCTGTGTAAGGAAGTTTATTCTTGGGTTGTATTATGGTAGGGGACAGCCACAGAGGCTGACCCACCGTCAAACAACCCTTGTTTGGGGCAGCGGGAGTGTCGCAGCGGAAAGAGCGCTCGTACCGAAAGGGTTAACGAGAAACGCTGAAACTTTGCTTAACACATTGTATGCCGGTGGCATCTGAGGCATTTAAAACTGTAGGTGAAGAAAATATTTAAAATTTTATACATTATTGTAAAACACTAAAATTGGTTTGCATATTCATTATATGCAATTTAACGATAACGAAAAATAGAAACAAACAAATCGCCAAACAAAAGAATGTTGTATTATCGCAAACCCGCGTTTTCGCGGGGCCGGCATACAATGTGTTAAAAAGAAATTTCCGTCAACTTTATTCGGTGTCTTTATCACTGCGATTGGTAGCCCGTAGCTCGACCATGTTTACGTTGTTCACAAGCGACCATAAGGAGAATCGACAAGGCGAGTAGACGGATCGCGCCAGTTTGAGGGGTTGAACGAGATTTATGACGACGAACGCGGGTGGCCGTGCTCCCGAAGGAAGACGGAGTCGAGGAACGGCGGGGAGGGAGGGATTCAGAGAGACGCAGTTGTTCGTCGCGACGGTGAATTTACAACTGTAATTTACACGATCGCCGAATATCCGTCCCGACCTTCACGTCGACGTCGAAGGAGCGATCGTTGGTGCTCGAAACAGTCCCGAGCGTGATTGAGAACGCCTTTGAGACGCGATTTAGGAAAAACAACAAAGGGAATTGCGAGAAGACGGACGACGGCTGCAGAGCACTGCCGGTCCACGCCATTCTCTTTGCCAACAACTCTGCTTCCGGTTCCGAATGGACGAAATTTTGAACTGGACAAGGGTTCGTCGAACCTTTCTGGAGATTCTTTGGAACTTTTTGATTTTGCCGAAATCGAATGGGGATCACAATTTTCAGTCAAGTGCATTTGAAAGTGGAAATAAAAAATTCGTTGGTTATTTATAAATGATTTTTTTAATATTCCTATCTGTAGAATTTTTTAAGGTTTTCAGAAAAATTGATTAACCCCATGACGTACAATGACGTCTGGGAAATTTCATCCTTTGTAAACTTTGACGTCTCCGGGACGTCAAGAAATTGTTTACATATTCCAGAATGTTTTGAAATGTTTTATACTTCGCAAAACTACTAATTTATTATTTTATAATGTCACTTAATATATCAATCTGATTAAATGTTATATAGCGATGCAAACTTCAAAATTTGCTTGCTCATAACCGTTCAGTTGAACCAAATTAAATAGTATTTTTCGAACATATAAAAATTCCAATTTATTTGTATATTAAGGGGTTAATTGGATTCAGACATCCTTTCGGATTATCTTAATTGAAAAATGTATTAATATTCGAGCAACAGATTCCCGGTCGGTTTCGACTGAGTCAAAAACAGTTTTGTGTAGTTCATCCTATAATATGTTCAATTTTCATTCGTTTATGTTGATACACACAAAGTTGGTTGCACGTAAACGTCATACGTGTGTTTGAAACTGCCAAAAATTCATGCACAAATTACTTTTTGCAATCGTTCGTTGAAACTACCTCATAATAGTGCGATGGTTGCTGATAAATAATAATAAAAACGTTGAAGAATTTATATAACACCGTTAAAAAAAGCGTGTAATCTCGCCGTTAGCCATTGCTGAAGTCGCCGTAGCTGAATTAATATCGAGGTCGGGCAGAGAGATAGCGGAAAGAATTTTCTAAAAGATAATATAAAAATTCCGCAATCTCGGCGAACGGTTATCCAAAGCTCATCTAAGAGTATTTCGTTAATTATTCGATATTACAGCGCAGTTTTTGCCCCCTTTTATCTAACTGGTCGTTTTATCGAAACAGAGGGAAACAGAGTAAGAGAGAGTAAGAGAGAGAGAGAAAGAGAGCTTTCTTAATCTCGTTGCCACGAATCTGGCCGGGCAAAAAGAGCAACGAGGACGATCGACTTCCTTCCGTTTTACGAGGCGGGGATGAAAATAAAGAAAAAAAGGAAACGAAAACACCGGAGAGTATCAGGAATCCATAGAGGAATCCCTATCGATCGGGTATTTACCGGGAAAAATGCGAGGCGCAAGCAGGCGTTCCTCTGTTTCAGCGAAACGAGAAACCTATCTTAATAAAGCTCGAGCCGGTATGTCGTGCGAGAAAAAAAAGTATCGACCGACTACTATGGCCTCAAGAATGTTCATTATCGTCGATGCGATACGCGATCGGAATATTCTTGAATCGAAAACGATTCCGTTGGAAACTTGTGACAAAAGTGACAAAATAAAATTCTTAACGTTTCACCGACCGGGAATCTATTAACATTTAACTAACTGCATGGCGTCACACTTAACCGAACACTGACCATGGCGTATTCAGAATTTATTAAAAATTGTAACTTGGAAACGCAGGAAATGCATTTGACGAACTGTGAACAACACTAATTCAAGACTAACTAGTGGCAAAAGTAAATAGAATCAATGGCAGAGGAAAGAATGGGAGATCTCCTCATTCGGTTGACTAAGTATTAACACTTTAACGATCGAGGGCCTATTAACATTTAGCTAATCGCATGATGCCACACTTAACCAAACACTGTCCATCGTATATTAAGAATTTGTTAAACATTGTAATTTTGAAACGCAGGAAATGCATTTGACGAACTGTGAACAACACTAGTCCAAGACTAATTAATAATAGAAGTAAATAGAATCAATGGCACCACCTTAGTTTCGGAAAACATAAGAAATCTCCCCATTCGGTTGGCTAAGTGTTAAGTGTATTAAAAATAGTTTTAATAATAAAGATGGCTCAACAACTTTTCAATTTTGCAACTTTTACACTCTTATTCTCACATTTATGATTCATCACATTCATCACATTTATCTTGCATTCTTCCTATGACGACCTTCCTATCCGTGGTTTCTACATATACGAGTTCCGATCTGTCCCTTCCTATCCCTGTTTCTAAGGCAGGGGCCCACTGGTAATCTCACCAATGGGTCTACTAGCAGGCCCCGGACGAAACACTGCTTTCCTTTTCCTTTTCTCTATTTTCTTTCTATTATACAACAGCCACATTTAAAAAACTCGTTTCCCTTCTTTCTCGTGGCCCTCCTTCGTGCCACAGGCGATCCACTCCAGAAACATCGGTTCAAAAATTGCGTAAATCCGAAATTCTAGCTATCGATGTTTGAATGCCTGGGCGTCATCGTTGCATTCTAACGGCTCGGGAAATATTCGAGGTTGTCGGTTTATCGGCTGGAATAATATCCGAGGAAATGCAGGGGGGTCACGCGTTTAGCTTGTGTCACAAGGCGCGAATCAATTTCCACAGAGAACGAAATTATTGACAGGGGAATGTTTAACCGAGCGAAACGTAAATTGTCGCGACAGCGATCAAACAGCTTGAGCAATTTTCAGGATTAAAAGCTGGCGTTCGATTAATTTGCCCGGGGTCAATTTAGGGTCCGCCAGGCTGTATTTGTCGAATGCTTTTTTAATCATCGAACGGGGGGTAATCACGAGACTGCAAATGTTTGATCGTGCCTCTATAATTGGTTAAATTCGCCCGAACAAGCTTGAAGCTTCACCGGAACCTTGCAAATTCCTCGCGAATATCTTAATGTTCTCGTTTAATTAAGAAAAGGAATAATTTCGAAGAATTCTACTTTGATCTAAAATCTCTCGTCTTATATATTGTGGAATCGCATTATTATTAGCATATTTAACACTTGACCGATCGAATGAGGGGGTCTTCCATTTTTTCTGAACAAAGCTCTAAAATTGATTTTATTTGCTTTTGTTATTAGTTAGTCTTAAACCAGTACTGTTCATAAATTCTCCAAAGTACAATTTTTAATAAATTCAATACTAGCTCAGGACCAACTAATAACAAAAGTAAATAGAATCAATGGCACTGCTTTGTCAAGGAAAAAATGGCAGATCTCCCCATTT
>JAOPTO010001784.1:32082-44007 GCA_033822845.1 Tetrapedia diversipes
ATTTCATATATACAACGCAATTGAATCGCCTTTAAACTTTAGACTTTTCCTCAAATATACGTATAATACATTTTTCAATATTCATTTCTTTTTTCACTGTTTATTTTTTAAGAAACACATTGTAGTCCGTCACGATAGGAATAGGTATACGTGAAGCGACGGTAGGAATAGTGTTAAAATGCTCCTCCTTGAACTAAAATCCCTCGCCTGTACGCAAACGCACGAATTACCTTTTTCGGGTTTGAATTTTCGCGAGAAACTTGAGATTCTTTCTTCTCACAATTCTCGGGAATTCTTTTCCCGCGTTTTCCAGGAAAAATTCTCCCGAAATTCCTCGCGAACCCTGAAACACAGGAGGCGATGCCCCGGGATTAAAGGCAGCGTGCGTTCACCCCGAGCCGCGGAAAACAATCGCGGCAACGAATGCACGGAAGCTCGTGCTCTCCTGCACGAAGGGATTAATCCTCGTGATGTACGGGAATCGGTAGGTCGGGGAAGGGGTAGAGGAACGGGAAGGGTTGCCTTTGAAATCTTTCGGCGATTAATTCATTCGAATGCGGCGGAACGACACGCACGGCAAGCGAAGCGGCGACTCGCAATTTCGGCAACACGATCCCGACAATATGACGGCCACGCTCTCCGCTTGCAGACACGCGCGTGTTAACGGAGAATCGTTCGAGGCATCTGCGAGGCGAGCCCACTCATAGAGTGCCATGCATCACGCATTTTTTGGACTGCTGTCAACGATGGAAAATTTGAATAAAGGCGACAAAGTTCAGCCAGGGGTAGTAACGAGGAGACGATTGATGTTATAAAAAAAAGAACAGAAATAAATGTAACTTTGAAGGGGTCGGACGTGGTGTCTTATTACTCTATTTTATCTTAATTTTAATGCACGTGTTAACTGAGAATCGTTTGATTGTTCGACTCATAGAGTGCCATGCATCACGCATTTCTTGGACTGCTGTCAACGATGGAAAATTTGAATAAAGGCGACAAAGTTCAACCAGGGGTGTTAATGAGGAGACGATTGATGTTATGAAAAAAAGAACATAAATAAATGTAACTTTGAAGGGGTTGGACGTGGTGTCTTATTACTCTATTTTATCTTAATTTTAATGCACGTGTTAGCGAATAATTGTTCGAGGCATCTGCAAGGCTAGACGACTCACAGAGTGCCATGCGTGGAAAATTTGAATAAAGGGTAAAAATTAGCCTTGAATTAAGCTAAAAATTACAATGTGTATTCTGGTATTAATAGTAATAATAAAAAGTGAGGGTTATTAATATTTGATTATTACAACTTTTAATTCTTTAAACGTACTTTCGAAACCGGATTTTTGCACTCGCAAATTTTTGTCTTCTTGCAGCTAACACTTCAATTGTAATTTTAATACTTACTTATCCATCTGATAAATCTTCTTTATCGTATTTCTGTATCTATCGTGACTGCATCTCAATTAAATCAGATATATCATGGGGGAGTGAGTACTCGAGCAATTTTTTCAGCCTCCGTAAATATCGTCGCGCACACTTTTTTACATTCTTCTGCTCTGTCTGTATGCGTGTCTCTGTGTTTGTTGCAGATACAGGTGTACGGGTTCAACGCGGAACTGTATCACAACATGAGCGAGGCGCAGCACAAGAGTCAGGGCCTGGTCGCGATCTCGATAATGGTGCAGGTAAGCAGACAGATGGTTTATCGTGAAATCGTTGAAAAGATAAACTTCAGAGGCGATTGAAGGTACAAACGATGGTGTGTTATTAATAGTTGAGATTTACAGTAACGGATAAAAGTTTAAGACCAAAGGATGAAAGAAAACAAATCAATTAATTAATAAGAAATAACAGTGTAAATAATATTCGTATTCTATGCTAATTAATAAAAAGTATTCTACCATAATGACGATAAAAATGAAGAGATAAACAATATTTGTGAACCATAAAACTGTTTTACATTGCTCCGTCGTCTTTAACTTTTGTCCGCTACTGTACATGGGTGTGGGCTTTATTCGTTTGATATGCATAAGTGGATGAAGTATAAAGCTTTTGTTAATTATTAAAAATTTTTAAAGCAACGACTCCAAAGAGTTCCAAAAAAAAACTCGAAGAGATGTGATAAAGGAAGTTTGAAAAATTTCAGAGCAATAAGACAAAGGAATTCTGAAAAAGTTTTAGAATGAGGGAATAATAACTTTTTCATATAAATGTAAATTTCTACAAGCACTATTAGAGGTTTTATTTCTTCTTTTAAATTTCTACTATAATATATGCCTTATTTTTTGTATATTATGTGTGTTGTTTACTACTCGTCTACGCGTTTGTACTTGCTGTAAGTGCATAAAGCAGTGTAGCCCGGTAATAACCATAGACATTTATACTTGTCGAGCATGGATAGTTTGGTTCATGCAACCTCGAAATTTGCCACCGAGTTTGCGAGCGAGGTATCGCGTGTTTACCGTGTCCCTTCGATCGAGATAATTATTCCATCATAATAACGTCGACAATCAAAGCTAAGGAAATTGCGAAAGTTACAAATTCCTCCTTTGTGGATACCTGGCACCGAATGGCTGGACAAACTTCGATTCACAGAAACCAGAAACCGTTATCAGTGTCCCGTTTGCTCGAACCGCACCTCTCACAATTATCTACAATTATACAGATTAGCATAATCGAGTTGAAAAGCATTGAAATGCCTAAAAAAATTCCTTTTGTAAAAAAAATCTAAAAAGTATTTAACATACATCTTTTGAGAAAAAACAAACTTATCAAATTATTCGAAAATTGAGATAAAAATAAATAAAAATCTTCACTTTTAACCTTATAAATTTGCCTACTTTTATAAATTAACCTTCACCGTTTGTTTAAGAATTTTCCAAAAATTGACGAAAAAGTTAAATTTATGAGTGACGGTAAGGAAAAATAATAATATTGGTATAATTCATTCAAAAAGTATATTTAAATTCGAAAACATTTGAACAGGTGTATCTGTTCCTTTACGAAAAACGACGGAAACAGATATAAAGGAAAGGAGAAACGTGTGAAAGGAAAATAGAAGAAGAAGATGATGCTTCGTTCGTGTCGTTCTTATCGCGGAACAATTATTTCGAAATCTCGCAGACAAACACCCGGCAGGTTTTCCGCGGCCGTGCGGCGCTTGTTCCGAGAATAAATTCCAAAGTTTCGAAGGAAACGTTCTGCTTTCACCGGCTCGTTCCACCTCCGCCTTCTACCCTCGCATTTTCTCCCCGACTCGACGATCCAACGTTGCTCTCTGTGTGTCCCCGTTTCTCTCTCTCTCTTCCTCTCTGAAACAGGCGTTCCGCTAGAAGAAACTGGAAAGCCCGCGATTCTGAGGCAACAAACGCCAGGAAACAAGCGTTTATGCTTCTGATTTCTGGCACGATAGTTCAACAGAATCGGCTGCAGCCCCTCCCCCAGCTTCACTCGAACTGTTTATCGAAACATCGTCCCGTTTCTACTTCGTCTCCTTTCCTCTTTCGACTATCGTGCCAGTTTTATCCCTCGTATCCATCGAATCGTTTGACTCTTTAATGTCTTCCGAGCGAGCTTTGTTATCGCGCAATTTCAGATTGCAGACATTTATGATGGTTACTTAAAAAGGCTGTGTTTCTTTATCAGTTTCCAATTTTATACGTTAGGTTGTTTAGAGAACTTGGCGAAATTGATTGAATACGTCAATCATCCACTGACTTCACTTTGAAGACAATCCGAATCCAATTTTTTTTTAACTTTTTTAACACTTAGCCGGCCGAATGGGGGGGATTTCCCATTTTGTCCACAACAGAGCGCTGCAATTGATTCTATCATATCCCTAATAATTTCCTAAATTTTCACGGTGATTGGATGTATGATTTTTTAATCTATCGAGTACAGACGGACAGACGGACACACATAAATTTATATATATATATAAATTATAGAATTAATGTGTATAGGCCATCTTACGAGAAAGGCTAAAATTATTTGTTGCAATGTCAATAAATTAGCATGTAATCTGAAAATTACACCGGCCCATAGATGGTTAAGAATAATTTTGGTAGGTGATCGCATACATATTTAAATAGAAATTAATCTAATTCATGGTCAAGTTATTACTCTTCAACGAGAAGAAAAGTTTACCAAAGTCAATAACGTAATCCCCCACAATTTAATCTTTACTTTAACTTCAATTTTACACGAATCCCACTTTAATCTTGCTTCAATTTTACCTTAATTTTACTTTGACATTAGGCACTATCGAGAAAGGTACTCGTGCCCTTCGACCAAAAAATCTCCCCGGAAATTATTCAACCCTCGTCACTTCACCCTCTCATTAACCCCACCGTAGCGGGGTCAACTCATCAAAAACCAACGCGCTGTTCGTAGCAAGCAAGCAAGCGTAATTTCCCGAGCCAAGATTTCCGGCGGCTAATGACACAAAAATCCTCTCGCGGATCGTTTCCGTATCATTACCCAAAATCGCTGCTGGCCGCAGCCGTGGGATTAACGACGCGTTGCCATGAACGCGAGGAAAAGGAGTCGTTCCGTGAAAAACCGTTGCATCCCTCTCCTGACGCTGGTTTTCCGGTTTTGCGCGGGCCGCATCGTTTACCTCCGGAATAAATTTCCAAACTTCCCTTCTTTTCGCGGTGTTTAGCGGCTTAAGCCCCCGCGACCGTGAAACAGTGAGCGGGGAGACGGGCAAGAGGAGGAGGACGAAGAAAGTCCTTGAGGATGCATTAAGGATGCGACGGGACCAGGATTCTGAGCGTAGACCAGTTGCTTGGGAAGTTTGCTATATGGAAGGTTACACGTTACGTGTTTGCTAAAAACGTGTACCTGATTTTTCCTATTTATGAAAGATTTCTGGGTGCTTGAAACTTGTTGGCTAATGGAAGTGGTGTTTATCAAAGAATATTGGGAATTTTTATACAAAAGATTTAAAACGATATATTTGATATATTTATCACTAAATGAGACAACTTACAAATTAACTCTAATTCTATACTTTCATAAGACTTGCTACTTTCTCTCTCTCTCCCCCTCTCTTTCACCATTTCTCTCTCACCCTCTCTCATCCTCTTTCTCTTACCCTCTCTCTTTCACCCTCTCTCACAGTCTCTCTCACCCCCTCTCCCCCTCTCTTTCACCATCTCTCTCACCCTCTCTCTCATAATCTCTCTTACTCTCCCTCACTCTCTCTTTTTCACCCTCTCTCCCTCTCCCTCTCCCTCTCTTTCTCTCTCCCACTTTCTCTCTCCCTCCACATCTCTCTCTCTCATCTCTCTTCTCCCTCTCCTTCTCTCCCCTCACCCCCTGGCTCTTGATTGTTTCACTCACTCTCCTCTCTTACACCCTATAACTCTCTCATTCTAATCCTGAATCTCTCTCCCTCAGTCACTCATCCATCCAAAACTCTTCGATCTCTCGTCGTCTTTAGTACTAATCATTAACGCTTCAACTACTTATTACTAGTCCAAACAACTTATGATCACTCTTTATTCACATCCCAAAACACTCTTGGTTCGCTCGTTCTACTCAAACCCTCCCCACGCTCACACACCCCTACTTCTGTTCCACGTAAATTACACAATTCTCCCATACGTGCCGCCTATCAAACTCGCAACCCCCCCGTCACCGTTCGACCACCCAACTCCACGACGTTCCCGTGAGGCAAGAATTTCGAGACGGTTCCCAGAGCGGCACGGGCCATCCTTTAACAGGTGCTCGATCTCTCGACGCGGGGGTGGCTCGTAAAAGTGTGTCGTCGACGGGGGCTCGGTGTTGACGGGTGTAATTCAAACGGATTATACCCCGGGGGTGTCTGAGGGATGAGATCCAAATGAGTCGGTGCCAGCACGCTCCCCCCCGTTCCCTCTCCCGCCCCGTGTCAACGCTGGAACAATCCGGAGGGGTTAAATGAGCTCCCGGATATTTTCACTCGCGCGTTGCCACCGTTCCGAGTGTGTGTACTCCCTTCGCGGGACACCCGTGTCGCTCGTTCCCGGCCCGGATGGATTTATCGACTGGAGTTTTAGCCGTTTGTTCCGGGTTCTTGATGCTGGATGGGAATTATGGCGGCGGATTTTAATGAACGCAGCGGAAGGCGGAATTATCGGGGAACGGTCACGTTTGTTGGGTGTGAGTTTAACGCGGGAGGGTGGAGGGAGGGGATGAAACGATGCGATTGTATTTTTGTGGGCGAAGTAGGATTTATGAACGAATTTGTTGTCACCTTTCTTCTGCTTGCGCGTTGGTTTTTTTTTTTTGTGGGATACACGGTGGCTTACAAGATTGATCAAACTTTAAGGTTTGCTCTAATATATTTTTCGTTTAACCCATTCACAGCATAATACGATAAGGATTCGTGCAAACCATTAATTACAGAGAATTCTTCAGTTCTGATAACAATACGATAGCCATTATTTTATTACACTGTGAAAGGGTTAATTAAGTTAGAATTGCTGGATACAAATTAAAATAATTAACAAACGACAATGATTAACAATAGGATATGAGAATTTATAGAAGAGAGAAATATAAAAATAAGAAAAGGTGAAGCTAATTGACGGAACACTTTCCACGGTTACAGGAGAAAATGAGAAACATAAATTTCGGTGAAATTTACAATTCTTCTTTTTGTCTTAATACTAGCAATTCTTAATTTTGGTTTCGCTCTTAAAATTTTATCAGCGAAATATTTATTATACCTATTACCGTGGCGGCTACTGTACAATTGTTAGCCAACAAAATTGCGAGGGTTTGTGGGCAAGGGTTGGAAGAAAATAAACTTCGCCTTTATTTCGCTGCATATTAATTCATTTTTTAGCATTCAGTATTTCCTGCGGAATGCTGGGGACGAATATAACGCGTTATACGAAGTAACTTTTATTTCGCTACACTGTAAATAATTGGCGGTAAAAAAGATTAACAGCATTGTAAAGAGGAGGGAGAGAGTACACCATTGTAGTAAACTCTTGCATGATAATTTTTAATTACCGCATACCATGATTCTATAAATAAAATTTCATTCACCCATAAGAGCAAACACTTTCAAGGAATACATATGAATTAAAGTGAATTCGTCTGTTAAATCGTGTAATTAGAAGTGCAAGATGAAGACAATAATTGCAAACTGTAGATTATTAGATGAAACGACCCGATATAATGCAATAACGTAACCATTGATTTTGCTTTATTACGGCGGGCTGAAAATTTTATTATCAGTTAATAAGCTATCGAGCTTGAAAGCTAATAATCCAGCTAGCCTCCATTTTGTCTGTCGGATGAAGACGCGATAATTACGCCGGATATTGTGAGAATATTTACTTCGCGCTTGTTTCCTTCACGGGAACACTGTGTACTCGAAACAGTATTTCAAAGTATCTTCTTTTAACGTCCTATTAATTACTTACCATTTTAATTTCTTTAATTTCTAAACTTCGCTATACTTCGTTATCTTTGAAACTTTCAGTGAGGATATTAACAAAAAAGAAAATAGCAATCCTCTTTTGTTAAACTTTATAAATTAAATATTTCCATTCATCGATCTATTTAATCAGTATGTGCAGCTTATAGAGTAACTCATTCAACGTGAATAAATAAGTCAAGAATGTATAATAGAATGTTTTCAAAGCATGTTTCATTTTGATAAAAATCAGGCTCCAAGATTTGCTCCATACGCGCGCAGTAATTGAATCTCTGTCTGACTAATTTTCCCTTATACTACTTATTTTCTTGTACACGCTATTACTACACGGGCAATAATTGCATAATAAAATAGTATCAATTATGACAAATATATGATTGAAAAAACACGATTACGGTTGACATGCAATGGTGTTATTGATTTCAACCACCCCATTTTAACCCCGTGAAAATTTCAATCCAAATCCCAATACTATCCCTCTAGAATCAGATGTTATAGAATTCCTTCTGCATTCATCAAACCATTCAAACCTTCAAAGCCAATTCACCAAACTTCCGACCACAATCCTTCCCCTCCTCCCCCAGCTATTAACACCTCTTCCATCACCACCACCATGGTTGCATCTCCACTGAATAACGAATAGCCCGTAAAACGCCATGAATTTCTGAACATGGGTCGTGGCAACAATGATACTCGTAAAGTCGCCCGACGGTCTCTCGAACTTCCGTGTAACGAGAGCTTTACGTCGAAACAGAGGGGGGGAGAGGGAGAGACAGAGAAGAGAGAGAATAGGGAGAGAAAGGGAGAAAGAAGAGAGAGGAGAGGATGAGAGATGGAGAGGGTGAGAGAGGGAGAGGGTGAGAGAGGGAGAGGGTGAAAGAGGAAGGGGGTGAAGGAGAGAGTGCGAGAGAAGGAGAGGGTGAAAGAGAGGGTGAGAGGGGAAGAGGGAGCGGGAGAGAGGGAAAGGGCGAGAGAAAGAGAGGGTGAGAGAGGAAGAGGGTGAAGAAGAGTGGGAGAGGGTGAGAGAGGAAAAGGGAGCGGAAGAAAGGGAGAGGGAGAGAGAGAGAATAGGCCAAGGCAAAGACAGCCAAGGACACCAAGAGAAACAAAGTACATCGAGAATTGTGACGCGTATGATGATCAGTAACCAAGACCGTCGACCCATCAACCGGAAACGACGAAACTCTTGATCCAGCCTCCGAAATGGCCAGATGAGCTTTTATTATTTATCGTTACTTTAGAGAGTTCCCGGTCGGTTTTAGCCGGCTTTTACGGTTACCTTTAATGGCGGCCAGTGTGGAAGTTTCGAAACGACTGTTCGCCTTCGCCTCTTTATGCGGTGCACTTAGCAGCGCGGGGAGGGCGGTTCGGGGGCCCCCCTTTTCATGGGAAATCGATGGAAAACGTATTAGGGCATAGAACGAACGAGAGGGGCGAGTTGTGACGAGGGGTAGCGAAAGGTGGTGGCGTTTCTACACGGCGACCGATACCGCTTGTCGATGTATACTCAAAAAGAAATCTGCTCGTCTGTTTCAGCTGGGGCACTCGCTACACCCGGAACTGCAGATCATAACCAGCGTGTTCAACAAAGTTATTCATCGCGGTGAGTAAGAAGCATCGTAACATATTGAGATACGTGCGTTTCAAAACGCTTTCAAGTTCAAAATTTTGTGTTTTGTACGAGCAACTTTAGAACATTTGTTCATAAAATTGTCACTGACGTGTAACAGTGAATCTGGAATATAAAAGATTCAAAAATTCGGTGAGATTAAAAATTCGTAAATCGACGAATTGAAATTTATTTGTACTGTTAAAATTTGTGACTACTGTTAACGATTCGTTCAGAATACTAATTATCGTTATAAGTTCAGAAGTTCGAGGGTTTAGCGTTTGGAAATTGATTTTACGGTGAAAAAAATTCTGCCTAATTCCGAAAGATATATTTCACTGTACCGGGAGCGATGCATTTTCGCGGCACGATAAATTTGTGCCCGCTCCCGGCCTGTGATCTATTGTAATTCCACGTTTAATGCGAACACCTTTCGTCTCTGCCGCCGGCGCGGCACTATCAATACGCATTTGCGCATTAACACAGCCTCAGAATACCTGGCCGCGTTATAGGCTTTCAACTCGCTAGAAAGCTGCGCTAGCATCTGCTTTTGCGATGGGATATTAATAGTTTCGTTCACGCCGCGCCGTATAATGATCACGATTTATACCCTGTTACTTCGCTAGCCCTATTAGGAATTCCTGCTCCCCCTTCATCTACCGAATTTACAGAGCTTCCGCTTGATTAAGAACTTCAATTCGGGAACACGTTTCGGGCTTTCGAATCGACAGCGCACCTCTCAGTCTTTGAAAATAGTGTTTGTGGTGATAGGGATTTCGGCGAGGTTTGATCCTGTTAAACGATTGAAATGAAGTTCAGTTGGAAATTAGTATCCTGTGTGTGAGTAAATGTGTAATATAAATAAATAAAATTTATTTAAGTAACAACTATTAACATGATAAAAAAATGAAGTATAACATAAATATTAATCACACTGAAGATCGCTTCGCTCTGTGACTCTCTCTCTCTTCCTCTCTCTCTTCCTCTCTCACCCACTCTCTCTTTCTCCCTCTTCCCCTGTATCTCTTTCTCTCTCTTCCCCTCTATCTCTTTCTTTATCTTTATCTCTCTCTCTCTTCTCCTCTCACACTCTCTCTCTTTCTCTCTCTCTCTTCCCCTCCATCTATCTCTTTCTTTCTATCTCTCTTTCTGTCTTCCCCTGTCACCCCTCCTCATTCTCTCTCTCTTCCCTTCTATTTCTTTTTCTCTCTCTCTCTGCCCCTCTTACCCTCCCTTTTCCATTTCCCTTACCCTCTCTCTCTCTCACTGACACTCATCCCCCTCCTTCTTTCTCTCCTCCTCCTCTCTTTCTTTTACTCTCTCTCACTTTATCAACATCTCTCATTATTATGATTCCTATTACCATTCTGACTGTTTTTTTATCCATTTCACCCTCTCGCTATTCTCTCTAACTATACCATACATATACAAATCACATAGATCAACACTTCGCTACACTCATTCCACAACACGAACTCAGAATTTATCATACGCACTTGCCACACTCATCCTTCCATACAAACATTATTCTCTCTCATACCCCTTACTCTATAATAACCATAGTACCGTACTCTACTGACACTAAAAAAGCAAATATCGCAAATGCAATTATCTATTTGCTAAACAAAAATCTCAAAAGAAGTAAAAATATCATAATAATTCCGTTTGGCTTATTTTACACGGTAAACTGAATTTTCTCCAACACAACTTCTAAACCTGTTGATCTTCTAAATAGTTCAATCTTCTTAACCGTCGGTACGTTTTTCGAATGAACTTCCACGACCATAGAAATTTTCGAAAACTGAGTGAACATACAAACGCTGTAAATACACGCAATCCGTCAAAGCTACATGTCATACAAATCTTTTAACAATTCCACAAAATCATGCTTAAGGATCCCATTAAAAAGATTCTGCTCGTTACCACATATTTCCAGCCTCAAACACCCTCATCTCGGAAACGCATCGTTTCTACAATCACGTACCAAGAACCACCCTTATCCCTTCGCAAACTGTCACCGACCCATTCAAATAATTTCCATACCACGTACACGACGAATACCCGTAAACTGGCGCAGATTCTTGCCCACACGACCTCATCCAATGTCGAAAAACGCTCGCCACGGAGGCGCCCATACTCTGAAAGCGGTGGCAGACGATTCATCATGTCGTGTTCGTATCTTTCAGCACGGGTTGCAATTAGTGGACCGTCAAAAGGTGCCTCGAGACCAGACAGATGCAAATATTTCTATCAACGCAGCTAAAGAAACGAAACCTAAATACAGCTTTGTCACGTCTATCATCTTCACCTTGAAGAAGCGTACGCAGCAAATTCTAGCAAAGTTGCACCCAGAGTCTAACGCGTGCAAAGCATTGAATTAGTCAAACAGAAGCTTCGAAATTTTTTAAACGAAATCATCACAAAATTTTCTTGTAAATTGAAGCATTTGGAAATCTTCAAACTAAACTCTTACGAATTATTATGTGGCGGTATCCTGGAAACCTTCGAAGGAAAAGTTCTATTGCTTGAACACTCGTGGACATTTCCCTATATCTGAGGAACAGATGTTTTATCGAAAATATGTGAACGTCGAAAAGTTCGAGCGCGATATCGACTTATCCATTCTTATCCACTCGAAGATCCAGGTTTCCTTCGAAGATTTTCCAGAGTGCTTCCACCAAGTTTCGCAGAAAGCCCTTTTTGGGGGCTAGTATGTTAATTAGCATATTCAAAGAGTCCAGAACAGACAGTAATCGGCAGTCCATACGTCCACGGTTTTGTAATTTTATGTCCCTGCAGCAAGCATCGATAAAGAAAGATTTTGTTGAATTTTACCATATTTTAACACTTTGACACGTTGGTCATATATGACCGGCTATCGTTT
>JAOPTO010001785.1:0-13728 GCA_033822845.1 Tetrapedia diversipes
TGTCACGTCCGGGGGCGCGGTTATTCCAAAAAAAAACGTTCTTGGGACCTCACCACGAGGGACGGCGTTAATGTCAATATTTCGGGAGGCTAAACCCGGGCTGCGCGACGATAACTAGGGGCGTTGCCACCTACCTTATTCGCCTAGTCGTTCTTCCGTCGTGATTAGCAGTCGATGGGAATCAGTTTCCAGGGTATTTCCTTCGTTTCAGAAACCTCTGGAGCGGCGTTGGTGATGTAATCTACGAAGTCCAGGCCGATTGGTATGCTGTTGACGGCGGCAGGTCCGTGTAATGCGGCGAATAGTCTCTTCAACTGCACTTTTCGACCTCCCCGTCGTGTTCTACGCTTGGGCATCGAGTTCATTGGAAGCTTTAATCTGAACGCGGTTGTAGTGCGGCCACCGGCACGGATACTAGGTGCTTGGGTAAGCACGTCTTAGTACCTTATGCACCTGCTTTTCCCGGTGCTTGGGTAAGCACGTCAGGTCAAGTGAAGGCTTGGTTTTGGCACTATCGGAGGACAGGCTTGTGCCTGTGAATAATCGTAGAATTGGAACTGTCTCGATGCTCAAGCTGTCAGCGCGGCGCGTTCGCGTAACGTTAGGAGAGGAATTTGTATTGACGACACTTAATTAACTGGTAAAAGTTATAATATATTCTAAGTTAAAAGAAGTTACAATATTAGAACACTTAACACTAACTGACTAACTTAAGAATTAATAAACGAACTATGAATTTAACATTATGAACCCTGTCTGCTGACAGAGGGCTGGAATTAGTAGAGACTGGTTGAGTCGGAGAACGAGCGGTAAGAACTGCCGAGCTGCGCTCCTGCAGCCTGTCTTATAGTGGCGAAGTCGTGGTGGGGCGGTTGCTGTAGTGGGGTGGCTGTTGTAGTGGGGCGGCCGGTGTAGTGGTGCGGCCGCTGGTGGTCGGTGGCGGTAGCTTGCCGTGGTTGCCGGTAATTGCTGCTGTGGTTGTCGGTAACTGCTGCGGTGGTTGCCGGTAATTTATCGTCGTCGGTGTTTTACCGTGTGTCGGTAACGTCTTTGTTATCCTATGCCGCTTACTTATTGGTAACATATTCTTAGATGGTATATTACGTTATTCTAACATGCATTACGTTATTCTTAGGTATCTATTTTACATTCTCTCTTAATATCTGACTTATTCTACTAGCGTTGCTGTATCGACGCGACAGCAACATGTTGGTGTGCCAACGTGACACCTCCCCCCCTGGGAAAAGATTTTTCTGGAGGAAAAATCTTCCTACAGGCGTGGGTAGAGATCTCTTGTAATGTTTTCAGTGGACTTAGAACTACTAATGCCGCAGTGGCTATTATAGTCTGCTTGAATGTCTTTCGTTATTTTACTTACAATTATATCCTCATCACTAAAAGTTTTTGGGGATTCGAGTTCTACACTTATGCACTCTTTCACGTTCGGCACGACCGTTGTGTCCGTAGCTTTGGTTCGGTCCTCCTGGTTCCGTTTTTCCATGAACAGGAAGAAGTGGGCTAGCGTATTCCATACTGCCCCTAGCAGATGTAAACTCCAGCCGTAGACTCGGTGCAAGGCGACGCCATTGATGATGATTGATGCAGCTGACTTTATTATACATATTACGAGGTATACGCCCATGAGTCCTGCACTAAAGGACCCGAAAGCCATGAATCCAGTCCAGATTCTTCTTCCAGCGGATTCAGCGATCTTCTTGATTGAATTCTCGTCCAGAAGATTTGAAATTGAAATTGAGCTGGGGTTGTAATCCCTGCCAGACACACCTTGAGCTATGGAGTTGACAAGTGCCTTCCTCTCGATGGGGAACATTATGTGTTCCTTTAGCTTATCGATGTCCTCAGGTGTATAGATTCCGCTATTGGCTAGGTTTTCTGGATCGATATATTTCCAGGTGGTTTGTGAGATTGGTTGAATGGTATGTGGAGGCAAGCTCTCGATAGCCCTTGGCAAAAATTTATACCATTGGCCATTGATCTTATACATGTTTGGCAAAATTTCGTTGCACAAGCGTGCGGTACTCGTCTGCGTGAGTATGTGGTGTTTTGGTGTCAGGAAATACGATTGATTTCTATACGTTACAGGAAGTTCTGCTGTGCAGCCTTCTGTTTTCCTTATTTGGCAGATAATCGGTATACATCTGATGAGGTGGATGACCTCTCCTGACTGGACGGCAAGGAATCCCGGCTCCTTTGCGATCGTGAAAGCGACTTCCTCCGGAGATGAACTAACTATTGCGAGTGCGTTTCGTAGTACTTGCTTTTCCAGTTCACACTTCTGCTGTACGATGTTTTTGTATAGCTGTGTAAGTTGCGTTTTAAAATGTTTCTCGACGTAAACGAATTTAGAGTTTACGTACGTAAAGAGGTCTAGGTTGTTAACCAAAATTTTGCCTTTCTTTCGGAACTTCCCTTCCGTTGTGGTCTCGAGTATTAGAAGTTTCGGATGTTCTGTATTAATCAATGTATAGCCGCATACTTGTGTGTGTGAAGTTTCGGTGAGTGCGAATGTAGCCTCGGCTGACGTGACCGTATAGATTGTTGGTCCCTGATGATCCTTGGTGGACAGCTTGGTGGCCTTGCCCTCGAACAGCACATCGTATTTGTTGAATTGACAGTAATCTGTCGGTGACGGGTCCCAGTACGTGTGTCCGTCCTCTGGGTCGAGGCAGTGTCCCTGTTGGAGGTCGCAGTCCTGTCCTGATCTCAGGATGATTCTTCCGCTGCTGAGTTTCACGGGAGCCAGAGAATTCCTCAAGGAAATTCGGATCACGGCTTGCACAACGACACTGGTCCAGGTACCGTATGGGTCGCTGTAGGTAGTGCCGTAACACTGTCCGTCGTTTCGCACATCGCCGGCGAGGGTCACACTGCGCGTGCTAGTTTGGTTTAAGCTGAGTCCGGTGATCTGGATTGCCTGATTTAGGAAAATCGTGCCTGTTTCATGCATCTGGTTGCATACTTCTCTAGTGGTCGTCGCGAGGTACTGTTGCCTGCCGTTTGCGACGATAGAAATATGGGAATGCATCCCGCAGTAGTATATCGATCGGTCGATTTCGACCTTGCACTGTATTACGTGGGCCTCGTTGTAGTCAGCTAATTGGAGTAGTTGGATATCCCTGCTTTCCGTTTCGGGGTCGCCAGGTAGGGTGTCGCAACGAGGGTCATCGAGGATGGAGAATGTGGATACGTTTAAAGTCTTGGCTCCACAATCGAAGCCGATGAGGGCCGATGCCGAAGACACGGTGCACAAAGCAATCAATGCCGAATACATGTTCTCAGTTCGAGCTGTCACGCACTTTTGATCGTCCTGCGGCTCGCGCACTGTTCTTATACACCGACTCGGCAAAAGTTCGGTGGTGGGGGTGATATCACGTAATGAGGATTTCGCAAGCTTTAACTTATTACTATGTACTATTTTTGTCCTATTCCTAATAGAGATTTTCACGTTGGCATCGCTAGGTAGGTCAATGACCTCGTACGGACCTGTGTACTGCGCGTCGAGCTTTCCAACCCTGGGTTCCTTCAAGAGGTATACCATGTCTCCAATATTAAATCTTACGGGTTGTAATTTCCGGTCGTAATACCGCTTCGATTTTAATTTTGCTTTTGTCAGATTCTCTTTTGCCTTAGACTGTGTCACCAGGAGTTTTGATTGCAAGTCCTTTAAGTAGTTATTATAGGATTCGTCTGAGGTGGTCAGAGTTGTGTCGGAGGTCGGCACACGAGCCAGGTGTCCGTACACCAGTTCGAATGGGGTGAACCCTGTTCCCTCATGTATGCTGGTATTGTAGCTGAACATTGCCAGATCCAACCACTGGTCCCAGTCATTGGACCTGACATAGTGTTTTAGGTACTCAGTCAGTACATGGTGCGAACGCTCTATTGATCCGTTTGATTGCGGGTGAAATGCGGTTGTTCTGAATTGAGATATTTTGAAACGTTTCGCTACGGTCCTCATTAGGACGCTTGTAAAATTTGATCCTTGGTCGGTCAAGATCGCCTTTGGAGATCCAAACTTGCATATCAGATTTTTGATGAAGGCATCAGCTGTTTCTAATGCATTTGGATGTTGGAGAGGAGCAGCGATGGAAAATTTGGTCAGGAGGTCTTGCATTGTGAGTATATATTTACGTCCGTTAGTGGTTTCAGGTAATGGTCCTACTATATCTAGGGAGACTTTGTCGAAGGGACGTCCGGGTGTGTCAGTAATAGTCATTGGTAGCCTAGTCTTGATTCGAGTTAGTTTTTGCGTTTGGCAACTGACGCATTCTTTTACAAAATTTTGTACTTCGGTTTTCATGCCTGGCCAGAAGTAGTGTTGTCTCAGTCGTCCGTAAGTCTTAGTAACGCCTTTGTGTCCAGCGTATGCAGAAACATGATTTTCTATTATTAAATCGCGTCTTTGGTTTTCTGGTGGTATCCTGATTTCGTTTTTGCAGGCATATATTCGCGTGGTTGTATCCAAAAAGAGTTCAATTAGTTTTTCTTTAATATAATTCCATGGGATGTTGTCTAACGAGGTCTGGGATATAGAGATTGATTCGAGTTTTAATTCTATTGAGACGTCAAGAAGGGATCTGAGTGATTCTAAAATGATTTCTGTGTTTGTTTGGTGTTGGCTTGTTTCTTTGATCGGAAGTAGTATGAGGTTGTTTTGTTCGTATTTATGTAACTTTGCTCTGCCTAAAAGTGCGTCTCGTGGTCGTGGGAGTTTGTTTTGTATGTAGATGTCTTGTGCTCCTGTGTCAAGTGGTTGTCCGTCGAGTGTAACAAAGCATGCTAAATTGTCTTTCCTCATTATTAGCCTGTCCTTGACTTCAACTAGGAAGTATCTGTCTTGTCGGGCAAGAGGAAGAGGATCGTCGAAAATATGCGAGTCTTTGGAGGTAGAAGGACTACTTGGTTCAGTTTGCTTTCCAGTAGGTGTAGGTAACGGAGAGGGCTCTTTGACTTGAGGGGATTGAGGTTTAGGGGTTGGGGTCTGTGATGTGTTTGAAGGGATTTGGAAGTCGGAATTGAAAATTGATTCATCGGAGGATGAGGACATTAGTGGAAGTGTCAGAACAGGATTCCGGGATAATGCATCAGCGTTGGAGTTGCTCTTCCCTGCCTTGTATACGATTTGATAGTCGTACTCAGCAAGTTTGAGTCTCCAACGGAGGAGTCTCGATGTAGGATCTTTCACTGAGTTAACCCACACCAAGGGTCTGTGATCCGTGACCAATGTGAATTTATGGCCGTACACGTATTGCCTGAAATATTGGACCGCGTATACGATTGCAAGGCATTCTTTCTCGATCGTGGAGTAGTTCAACTCCGCACCATGCAATAACCGTGAGGCGTACGCGATAGGGAGGTCTTTTCCAATTTCTCCCTGGCTTAATACGGCGCCTATTGCGGTTGCCGATGCGTCGGTAGTTACAAGAAACGGTTTAGAAAAGTCCGGATATTGGAGTATTGGTTTTTTGCATAAGGCATTTCTCAATGTTTCGAATGCTTCCTCCTGCTCTTTACCCCAGGCGAATCCTACATCCTTTTTTAGCAACTGTGTAAGAGGCTTAGAAATATTGGAGAAGCTGTCAATGAAGCGGCGGTAATATCCCGCTAGGCCTAGAAATTCGCGGATTGCTTTAACAGTTTTTGGTTTGGGAAAATTCTTAACCGCAGATATCTTATTGGGACATGGCCTGACACCGTTTTCTCCGATGACATGGCCCAGGTAAGCTACTTCTCTGTGAAGAAACCCACACTTGGAAGGTTGTAACTTTAAATTTGCGTCGCGAAGTCGTTGCGCTAATTTATTAAATTTCGCGAGATGCTCCTCCAGGGAACTGGCGTACACAACGATGTCGTCCAGATATACAAAGAGTTCCGTACCCTGAAGACCGGTTAACACGCTGTCCATCAGACGCTGAAATGTGGCCGGTGCGTTTTTTAAGCCAAAAGGCATCCTATTGAACTGGTAATGCCCATAGGGCGTTGAAAAGGCTGTTTTTTCAGCGTCCGACTCGTTAATTCCGATCTGATGAAATCCACTGGCGAGGTCGAAAACGCTGAAGTATTTAGCGCTACCCAGTTGGTCCAATATCTCCGTAATGCTGGGCAATGGATAAGCGTCGCCAATGGATTTTTCGTTAAGCGCGCGGTAGTCGATTACCATGCGCCACCGTTTGTTACCTTCCGCGTCGGGTTTTTTGGGCACGATCCACAAGGGTGAGTTGTATGGAGAGTTTGATGGTTTGACGATGTCATTCTGAAGCATCTCTGACATTTGCTTGTCTATCTCCTCCTTGTGGATCGGCGGATAACGATATTGCTTCACGCGAATCGGAACGTTGTCCGTAGTTGGAATTCGATGTGTGACTAGGTGTGTCTTCCCTAGTTTATCTGACTGGAGGTGGAAGATGTCGTGGTGCACTTCTATTAAATCGTGCACATGCCTACGCTCTTCGTCGTTCAGGTGATCGAGACTTATTATACCCGTGATCTCTTCGCGACGGGAGGCAGGTGATATAGCAGAATTTTTATCGATCGTAATATTATAGTTTCGAGATTCAGTGGGCTCAGTGGATTCAGTGGATTCAGTGGACTCAGTGGGTTCAGTGGATTCAGTGATTGAATTACGCGATGATGTGGATTTTGGAGTTGAATTGATTTGTGCGTAGTCAAATGTATTGGGACATGAAACGTGCTCGACCTCTTCCAGCTCCATGGTGGGCATGGCAATAGTCACGCATTCATTTGTAGTATTGACACAGGGTACGTACGCCCTGCCGTCACGATTTGTGACGAGACCGCTACGCACGGTGATCCCTGGAGCGAGTTCGGCACTCTTAATCAGGCCAGGGTTTGGTCCTTTTACATTAATTTGTATGCACGATGCAGCTCGTGCTGGAATTTGTATCGTTTCATTGTTCGCGAAGGGGATTCTGTTCCCTTTGAATTTAAGACATCGCGTTACGTAACTGATTTCCGCTCCTTCAGCCATGAAAGAGGATCCTAATATTCCGTCGGTCGGAATAGGGAAGTGTCTTGAGACGAGATGAAATTTGACTTGCGAATTATGAATTGTAATAATTGTAGACCCGAAGGTGTCCACCGGGTTCTCCGAAATTCCGCGTAATTTTAAAGTGTCTGAAGTATTGACTGTTACGTCCGGTTTCAAAGCGGAAATTTTGATTAAGTTCGGTTCTGCGCCTGTGTCTACCATTAATTTTGAACGCGAAATGAATTCTGGTGCATCTACGGTGATCTCGGGAATATTCGAAATTCGCATTAAATTTATTTCTGCGCATTGTTTTCCGGGCTCGATTCTACGATTTGGACCACTTTCGCTTCGTTCGCCTCCCGTCTGGGTCCGGAGGTGGAAGGGAGGGCCCGATCGTTTCCCGACCTGCTATTATTATACGCACGCTTCCGGCATTCATGTATGTCGTGCCCGGGATTCTTGCAATACTTACAAAATTTATCGTTATGTTTAGCGGAGGTATCGCGATTAGACGGTTGCTTATTATATGGGTCACTGCGATAAGGCTGTTGCGACGGCGCCTGGTTCTCACCGCGGTCGGTTGCACGTGGCGGTCTTGCGTCATCCCGATAAGCGGTGTGCGTGGGAGCTCGACTGGGCGCATACCGGGCGCGTGAGTCATCCTGATAAGGTGAGCGCCTGGGAACCTGGTTATCGCGGTCGGCCGGATACCGGGTGTGTGAGTCATCCCGATAAGGCGAGCGCCTGGGGCTCTGATTATCGCGGTCGGCTGGACGTTGATTGTAACTTGATATCCGTGGATGCAGATCACGACGTTCGCGCGGCTGGTCCCAATCTGCGCAATACGATCGCCTGGTATCCGCTCGTAATCTATCTCGTTCATATTGTTTAAACGCGTCTATCGCCTCGTCGAACACTCGGTGAATATTTTCGTTTCTAACAGCACGTACTTCCGGGCGTAGCGTGGGTAAAATTCCGTTAATGAAGCAGCCCGTAACGAAATAATCTACTTCGCCACGGTCTGGAGAATTTGTGTAGGCGTCTAAAATTGCGCTTCGTAAATCTTTCGTCCTACTGATATAATCCAAAATATGCTCATTCGGATATTGGTAGATATTCGTCATTATACCGCGGTAGTGATCAACAGAATTTCGAGGGCCAAATACTTCCTTTAATCTATTGCACAATTCGTTAATGGAACAGCAATTTTCGTCTTCAACGGCAATATAAGCTCGACCTTTCAATCTATTTATTATTAATTTGGTTAGAGTGCGTTCTGCGTCGCGGGGTAAAATATCGCGTGCTCGTTTACAGGCTCTTGTGAATGCAAATACCGTCATGTTCTCGCCATTATACGCGGGTATCGAATCTAAAGCTTCTTTCATAGAGAATCCCGAAGAGTGGTCTGCTGACCGGGGGTTTGGATCAAACGAGTTTGCTTGTAACACTGGATTGATATGAGAACGCGCTTCTTCTAAATCTTTACGAATCTTTGACATTTCGCGGTACAATATTTCGCGATCTTCCTCGGCTCGAGCAGTGGCCGCTTCGCCATGCTCCTTCTCTGCACGGAGAGCTGCTAATTGCTTACGCATTTCTTCTATACTCGAAATTTCGCGTTGCTTTAACTCTAATTGTTCGCGCTCTTGTCGTATTCTATGCTCTTTGTCGGAGAGCTGTTTCGCGAGAAGGGCTAATTCGGCATCTGAACGGGCGGGCGGATTAGTGGATTGGCTTCTAGTCTCCATTGTCGCAGTATTGACTATCCCACCGCTGTCACCAATTTGTCACGTCCGGGGGCGCGGTTATTCCAAAAAAAAACGTTCTTGGGACCTCACCACGAGGGACGGCGTTAATGTCAATATTTCGGGAGGCTAAACCCGGGCTGCGCGACGATAACTAGGGGCGTTGCCACCTACCTTATTCGCCTAGTCGTTCTTCCGTCGTGATTAGCAGTCGATGGGAATCAGTTTCCAGGGTATTTCCTTCGTTTCAGAAACCTCTGGAGCGGCGTTGGTGATGTAATCTACGAAGTCCAGGCCGATTGGTATGCTGTTGACGGCGGCAGGTCCGTGTAATGCGGCGAATAGTCTCTTCAACTGCACTTTTCGACCTCCCCGTCGTGTTCTACGCTTGGGCATCGAGTTCATTGGAAGCTTTAATCTGAACGCGGTTGTAGTGCGGCCACCGGCACGGATACTAGGTGCTTGGGTAAGCACGTCTTAGTACCTTATGCACCTGCTTTTCCCGGTGCTTGGGTAAGCACGTCAGGTCAAGTGAAGGCTTGGTTTTGGCACTATCGGAGGACAGGCTTGTGCCTGTGAATAATCGTAGAATTGGAACTGTCTCGATGCTCAAGCTGTCAGCGCGGCGCGTTCGCGTAACGTTAGGAGAGGAATTTGTATTGACGACACTTAATTAACTGGTAAAAGTTATAATATATTCTAAGTTAAAAGAAGTTACAATATTAGAACACTTAACACTAACTGACTAACTTAAGAATTAATAAACGAACTATGAATTTAACATTATGAACCCTGTCTGCTGACAGAGGGCTGGAATTAGTAGAGACTGGTTGAGTCGGAGAACGAGCGGTAAGAACTGCCGAGCTGCGCTCCTGCAGCCTGTCTTATAGTGGCGAAGTCGTGGTGGGGCGGTTGCTGTAGTGGGGTGGCTGTTGTAGTGGGGCGGCCGGTGTAGTGGTGCGGCCGCTGGTGGTCGGTGGCGGTAGCTTGCCGTGGTTGCCGGTAATTGCTGCTGTGGTTGTCGGTAACTGCTGCGGTGGTTGCCGGTAATTTATCGTCGTCGGTGTTTTACCGTGTGTCGGTAACGTCTTTGTTATCCTATGCCGCTTACTTATTGGTAACATATTCTTAGATGGTATATTACGTTATTCTAACATGCATTACGTTATTCTTAGGTATCTATTTTACATTCTCTCTTAATATCTGACTTATTCTACTAGCGTTGCTGTATCGACGCGACAGCAACATGTTGGTGTGCCAACGTGACACCTCCCCCCCTGGGAAAAGATTTTTCTGGAGGAAAAATCTTCCTACAGGCGTGGGTAGAGATCTCTTGTAATGTTTTCAGTGGACTTAGAACTACTAATGCCGCAGTGGCTATTATAGTCTGCTTGAATGTCTTTCGTTATTTTACTTACAATTATATCCTCATCACTAAAAGTTTTTGGGGATTCGAGTTCTACACTTATGCACTCTTTCACGTTCGGCACGACCGTTGTGTCCGTAGCTTTGGTTCGGTCCTCCTGGTTCCGTTTTTCCATGAACAGGAAGAAGTGGGCTAGCGTATTCCATACTGCCCCTAGCAGATGTAAACTCCAGCCGTAGACTCGGTGCAAGGCGACGCCATTGATGATGATTGATGCAGCTGACTTTATTATACATATTACGAGGTATACGCCCATGAGTCCTGCACTAAAGGACCCGAAAGCCATGAATCCAGTCCAGATTCTTCTTCCAGCGGATTCAGCGATCTTCTTGATTGAATTCTCGTCCAGAAGATTTGAAATTGAAATTGAGCTGGGGTTGTAATCCCTGCCAGACACACCTTGAGCTATGGAGTTGACAAGTGCCTTCCTCTCGATGGGGAACATTATGTGTTCCTTTAGCTTATCGATGTCCTCAGGTGTATAGATTCCGCTATTGGCTAGGTTTTCTGGATCGATATATTTCCAGGTGGTTTGTGAGATTGGTTGAATGGTATGTGGAGGCAAGCTCTCGATAGCCCTTGGCAAAAATTTATACCATTGGCCATTGATCTTATACATGTTTGGCAAAATTTCGTTGCACAAGCGTGCGGTACTCGTCTGCGTGAGTATGTGGTGTTTTGGTGTCAGGAAATACGATTGATTTCTATACGTTACAGGAAGTTCTGCTGTGCAGCCTTCTGTTTTCCTTATTTGGCAGATAATCGGTATACATCTGATGAGGTGGATGACCTCTCCTGACTGGACGGCAAGGAATCCCGGCTCCTTTGCGATCGTGAAAGCGACTTCCTCCGGAGATGAACTAACTATTGCGAGTGCGTTTCGTAGTACTTGCTTTTCCAGTTCACACTTCTGCTGTACGATGTTTTTGTATAGCTGTGTAAGTTGCGTTTTAAAATGTTTCTCGACGTAAACGAATTTAGAGTTTACGTACGTAAAGAGGTCTAGGTTGTTAACCAAAATTTTGCCTTTCTTTCGGAACTTCCCTTCCGTTGTGGTCTCGAGTATTAGAAGTTTCGGATGTTCTGTATTAATCAATGTATAGCCGCATACTTGTGTGTGTGAAGTTTCGGTGAGTGCGAATGTAGCCTCGGCTGACGTGACCGTATAGATTGTTGGTCCCTGATGATCCTTGGTGGACAGCTTGGTGGCCTTGCCCTCGAACAGCACATCGTATTTGTTGAATTGACAGTAATCTGTCGGTGACGGGTCCCAGTACGTGTGTCCGTCCTCTGGGTCGAGGCAGTGTCCCTGTTGGAGGTCGCAGTCCTGTCCTGATCTCAGGATGATTCTTCCGCTGCTGAGTTTCACGGGAGCCAGAGAATTCCTCAAGGAAATTCGGATCACGGCTTGCACAACGACACTGGTCCAGGTACCGTATGGGTCGCTGTAGGTAGTGCCGTAACACTGTCCGTCGTTTCGCACATCGCCGGCGAGGGTCACACTGCGCGTGCTAGTTTGGTTTAAGCTGAGTCCGGTGATCTGGATTGCCTGATTTAGGAAAATCGTGCCTGTTTCATGCATCTGGTTGCATACTTCTCTAGTGGTCGTCGCGAGGTACTGTTGCCTGCCGTTTGCGACGATAGAAATATGGGAATGCATCCCGCAGTAGTATATCGATCGGTCGATTTCGACCTTGCACTGTATTACGTGGGCCTCGTTGTAGTCAGCTAATTGGAGTAGTTGGATATCCCTGCTTTCCGTTTCGGGGTCGCCAGGTAGGGTGTCGCAACGAGGGTCATCGAGGATGGAGAATGTGGATACGTTTAAAGTCTTGGCTCCACAATCGAAGCCGATGAGGGCCGATGCCGAAGACACGGTGCACAAAGCAATCAATGCCGAATACATGTTCTCAGTTCGAGCTGTCACGCACTTTTGATCGTCCTGCGGCTCGCGCACTGTTCTTATACACCGACTCGGCAAAAGTTCGGTGGTGGGGGTGATATCACGTAATGAGGATTTCGCAAGCTTTAACTTATTACTATGTACTATTTTTGTCCTATTCCTAATAGAGATTTTCACGTTGGCATCGCTAGGTAGGTCAATGACCTCGTACGGACCTGTGTACTGCGCGTCGAGCTTTCCAACCCTGGGTTCCTTCAAGAGGTATACCATGTCTCCAATATTAAATCTTACGGGTTGTAATTTCCGGTCGTAATACCGCTTCGATTTTAATTTTGCTTTTGTCAGATTCTCTTTTGCCTTAGACTGTGTCACCAGGAGTTTTGATTGCAAGTCCTTTAAGTAGTTATTATAGGATTCGTCTGAGGTGGTCAGAGTTGTGTCGGAGGTCGGCACACGAGCCAGGTGTCCGTACACCAGTTCGAATGGGGTGAACCCTGTTCCCTCATGTATGCTGGTATTGTAGCTGAACATTGCCAGATCCAACCACTGGTCCCAGTCATTGGACCTGACATAGTGTTTTAGGTACTCAGTCAGTACATGGTGCGAACGCTCTATTGATCCGTTTGATTGCGGGTGAAATGCGGTTGTTCTGAATTGAGATATTTTGAAACGTTTCGCTACGGTCCTCATTAGGACGCTTGTAAAATTTGATCCTTGGTCGGTCAAGATCGCCTTTGGAGATCCAAACTTGCATATCAGATTTTTGATGAAGGCATCAGCTGTTTCTAATGCATTTGGATGTTGGAGAGGAGCAGCGATGGAAAATTTGGTCAGGAGGTCTTGCATTGTGAGTATATATTTACGTCCGTTAGTGGTTTCAGGTAATGGTCCTACTATATCTAGGGAGACTTTGTCGAAGGGACGTCCGGGTGTGTCAGTAATAGTCATTGGTAGCCTAGTCTTGATTCGAGTTAGTTTTTGCGTTTGGCAACTGACGCATTCTTTTACAAAATTTTGTACTTCGGTTTTCATGCCTGGCCAGAAGTAGTGTTGTCTCAGTCGTCCGTAAGTCTTAGTAACGCCTTTGTGTCCAGCGTATGCAGAAACATGATTTTCTATTATTAAATCGCGTCTTTGGTTTTCTGGTGGTATCCTGATTTCGTTTTTGCAGGCATATATTCGCGTGGTTGTATCCAAAAAGAGTTCAATTAGTTTTTCTTTAATATAATTCCATGGGATGTTGTCTAACGAGGTCTGGGATATAGAGATTGATTCGAGTTTTAATTCTATTGAGACGTCAAGAAGGGATCTGAGTGATTCTAAAATGATTTCTGTGTTTGTTTGGTGTTGGCTTGTTTCTTTGATCGGAAGTAGTATGAGGTTGTTTTGTTCGTATTTATGTAACTTTGCTCTGCCTAAAAGTGCGTCTCGTGGTCGTGGGAGTTTGTTTTGTATGTAGATGTCTTGTGCTCCTGTGTCAAGTGGTTGTCCGTCGAGTGTAACAAAGCATGCTAAATTGTCTTTCCTCATTATTAGCCTGTCCTTGACTTCAACTAGGAAGTATCTGTCTTGTCGGGCAAGAGGAAGAGGATCGTCGAAAATATGCGAGTCTTTGGAGGTAGAAGGACTACTTGGTTCAGTTTGC
>JAOPTO010001786.1:0-32077 GCA_033822845.1 Tetrapedia diversipes
GGATGAGAAGAATAGAGAGGCAGCTGGAGGAAAAGGAAAGAGAAGCTAGAAGGTTGGACATCATAGTGATAGAGAAAGGGAACTTAGTGGAGGGTGCAGAAGGGGTAGTGAATAGAGTGCTGGAGAAAGTGGGGGAATAGGAAAAGGTAGAAGAGGTAAGAGATCTGGAGGAAAGGAAGGATATTATTATCTGCAGAGCGAAAAATTTGGAGCAAAAGAAAAGAATAATGGAAAATAGGTATAAGCTAAAGGGGGACGAGGTGAGGTTGCAAGATAACTGGACGGAGAAACAGAGAAGAATGCAGTACAAACTGAGAAGAGCGGCAGAGGAGACAAGAAAAGAGGGAGAAGCAGTGCGGGTGGGATACGAGAAAGTTCAAAGGAACGGAATATGATGGGTACGGGACGAGGAACAGGAGAAGCGAAGAGAATGAAAGGCAGGATGCAGCAGGTAAATAGCGAAATAAGGAGGGGCACGAAGGAGGAATGGGGAGGGGAGGAGGTGGGAAGGTAGCATTCTAGAACGTGGAGGGACTAGGCAGTAAAGATCAGAAATTCTGGAGGAAATTGAAGGAGTGGGATATAATGATACTGATGGAGACGTGGATTGATGAAAAAGGATGAACAAGAGTTAGAAATAAGCTGCCAAGGGAATACAAGTGGATAAGCCAAAATATATGTCAGCGAGCTGGACAGAAAGGAGGAAAAGACGTTTAGCAAGATTCAGAATGGGAAATGAAATGAGAGAGGTTTGCTATGGGATGAAAGGGGAAGAGAGAAGATGTAGGATATGTGAAGATGAAGAAGAGTCACGGGACCATATGTGGGAGATGTGTGGAAGGGGGACAGAGGAGGAGGGAGGATGGCAAGATAATGTGAGCAAAATCTTAGGAGAGAAGGCGGAGAGAGAGGCATAGTTATTGGAGCTAGAAAGGAGAAGAGATGGGGAAGAGTGATGTGGATAAAGGGGGAAATAGAGTTGAAGTCAGAGAAGAAAACCAAAGAGAACCAAAGAGGAGGAACGGGAGGGAGGAGATATTATTATATTAACGTGTAAATAGTGTACATAAATATAATAGTATGTAAGGTTATTATTATTCTGAAATTTTGTTTTTTATACTTAATGTTAATTTTAATTTAGCTTTATTTTATTTTTGTTAATTAAATTTTTATATAAGGAATAAGCGAGGTGAAAAAATAAGGAGGATGTAGAGGAACGGAACTCTCTTGTAATCCCATAGGGAAAACAATAAAGTTATCTTGTATAACATGCCACCTCCTTCAAACTGATGTTCTCCTGTCACAGGGTCGTGAATTTAGGGAAACCACATTTCGAGACGTAAATGTAACGCGCCATCACCTTCATACGCATGTTCTCCCGATGGGAAACCGTACATTCAAGTAAAACGCTGTATAAGGCACAGATATAACGTGCCACCACCTTCAAACTGATGTTCGCCTGATACGGGGTCTTGAATTTATGCAAATCGCATTCCGCGGATTTGATATAGAGCTCCATCGCCTTCATACTGATGTTCTTCCGGTGCGAAAGTGTGGATTCCTATAAAACGTGGCATAAGGCATAAAAATAACGTGACACCTCCTTCTTACTGATGTTCTCCCGGTGCGAAAGCGTAGAGTCAGACAAAACGCTGTATAAGGCACAGATATAATGTCCCACCTCCTTCAAACTGATGTACTCCTGGCACAGTGCCGTGAATTTAAGCAAACCGCATTACGAGACTTAGATATAGAGCTCCATCCCATCATACTGATGTTCTCCCGATGGGAATGCGTAGATTCATGCAAAACGCAGTATAAGGCATAGATTTAACGTGCCACCTTCTTCAAACTGATGTACTCCTGGCACAGGGTCGGGGATTCAGACAAAACAGATTATGGGTTAATAATTTCAACTTTAAAGACGTGGAGTTATGTTTTAATATTTGTTTTATCAGTAGTTTTATATTTTAATTGTATAAGTATAAATATTTTATTATTTTATTTTGGATTTGAAATTGATATATTATTAAATTTCTTAATTTTCATTTTTACGGGTTTTGATTTGATCATATAATTGCTAGTTTTTTATTTATTATTTTATACAAAATTTTTTTCATTACGTCTGTTATTGATTTCATTCATATTTGATAAATTTACGGGATCTTTAGATTTTTATATATCAGATGTGTATAATTTTAAGATTAATAATTTTGTATTAGTTTTTATAGCTATATCTTTCGTAGTTGAAATTTCTGTTTATTTATTTCATGGTTTGTCATAGAAAGGTCATGCAAGGGGTCCTTAATCATTTTGGCATCTTTACTATTAAAAGTATTGTTTGAGTTTATTACAAATCGATATAACAGTTTTAGTTGCCATATCCTCTTTTTTTCGTATAGGTTTAATGATTTTATCATTCTAATATGTACGTGAATTTTTAAAGAAATGAGTTTCATTTGGTACATATCTGTATATATAAAAATGAATGTGGAGCAGTGTGTCTGGCTGTACTCCATAGTTTCAAAAAGCATTCATCCAATCGTCGTGAAAATTTGGGTAATTATTAGTTGTATCCCCGGAAAGGATTTTGAAATTTTTTTTTTAAATCAGCGTCGTGGTTCTATATCAGAATATATAGTGTAGGTCAGTACTGTAGTATCACTCCATCGATAAAAGTCAGCAAAAGTTGCTTGGAATAATAATATCTGTTTTTGCAAAGTTTGCTCATAAAACCTGAAACCTGTCAAATTGACGGGTCCCGTAAACCTAGTTAATTATAATTGGGCATGGGTTAGTTTCTTCTGGCTTATTTTATTTATATTAATGTAATTTATAAATTGTCAAATTCTTGATTATTTATTTCTTATTATAGCCCTCAATTAGGTTAATATGGTTTTGAATCTGTTTCTTCAAATACGTCTGCTCCTGATGCTTCAAATTTAGTTAGGTAAATTTTTATATTTAAAAGATTAGCTCATGAATATTAATTATAATATTTGTTTTAATTTGTTAATGTTTATTAAGATTTATTTATTCCATTGGTTTTTTTACGTATTTAAATCATGGAGCTACAAATTTTGAAAATTTAAATTTTATTAATGGTAAGTTTATAGATTATTTTGCCATTTTTATACATTGAATTCCTTTAAATTTATTAATCTTAAATTTAGATGTTATTAGCTAGTTGAAATAGTTGATATAGAATAGTAACTTGTGAAGTTAAAGGTATTGGATGTAATTTTGAATTATCCAAATTTGGTTTCACTGAATTTTTAAAATAATTTTTAGTGTAATTATTTTTTTAGAAGCAATTGGATCTTTAATTTATAAAAAAATACATTTTATAGTGTCATTAATTTTTAATTTTAATTCTATAAATATAAATTTATTTATTTTAATTGCTTGCAGGTCAATAACTGTGCAGACATCGTTATCCCCCCTTTGAAATTGGATTCATGGGTTCATTAAGGTCAATATGTGGCAAATCCATGATGCTGTTTGTCTTCATTTCCGACAATCTTGCATGTACCTTTCTGAAAGCTTTTCCTTCAACGCAACTCTCAAACTATATGTTCTTTTTATCATTACCTTTCAATCCCACTCCTAATTATTCTCTCATCATATCCTCTATCATCTTCCTGCCCACGTGTCCCAACCTTCAATGCCAAATGTCCTCCTTAGTCGTAACTGTAACAAACTCACAATGTATCCTTGATAACTTAACATATAATATGCATTGCCTATTTGCGATGCTGTCATATGAACTTTTCCTTCCCGTTTGAGTATTTCTGCACCTATGTTTATTGAACATCACACAATACCTACTGTCAGTGAGCTGGGTAACACATAACAAATTCATATTTAAACCTGAGACACACAATACATCTTTTATCTCATTTTATATCTATGATCTAGTTGACTTTGCTTCATCAAATTTCACTTATATCATTAGAAATCAGTTTCCTACCTTATTTATCAGCAAGTTATCTCCCTCTTCTTTTTCTCCACCTTATTAAAAACTTTGATGTCTGATGTCATATGGCTAGCAAAGCCAGAGTCTAATAGTCAAGCCATATCAGCTTTTGCGTATTTAACACTTTCTTATTCCCGTGTTGTCACTTCAGTTACACTAGATTTATCCAACACAGTCGTTGCAGCTTTGTTTACTGTATTCTGTTGAAAACTTTCGTATGTATTGTAATATGTGTTGTAAATTTATACAACTTTTTAATAATGATTAGAAAGTATAAAGAGATGTCAGAAATTTTAGGTTTAATTCTAAGTTGTGTAATTCAAATTAAGATGCTTGCATATTATGACGTATATTTTTATGAATATTTTTTGAAACAGTAGTTTAATGAATATAAATATTTTAGTCAAATATAGATGTAATTTATTATTTTCTATTATCTTTCTCTGAATTTCTAAAATAAGTAGTATATTTTGAACAACTAATATTAATATAATAATAATAATAGATTATAAATTATATGTAAATGTTCCTAAAAGAGTTAATAATAAATGACCTGTTATTAGTTTTGCTATTACAGGAGTAGTTAAAGTAAAAGGTGGAATAATATTTCTTACTAATTCAATAATGACTATAAAATTTATTAATATTGAGGGTGTATTTATAGTAACGAGATGGCTTTGAGTTTTTATGGGATGATCTATTCATCTGTAATAATTTACACAATATCAAATTGTTAATGATATAGGTAAATTAAATCTTATATACATAGTTAGGGTAAAAGTATACGGTAAAAGACTAATTAAATTTAATAATATAATAAAAATAGTAAAATATTAGATTGATATTAATTTATTAGTTCTAATCGTTTTGAATTCTTTATAAATTAAATTTATTAAGTTAGTGAAAATTATATTTATTCGTGAAGGAATTATTCAAAAATAGTTCGGAAATATTATAAAGGGAGTGATAACACTGATCAACGCGATTGTTGTTTTCTTATAACCACTACGTGATAGTTATAGGGCTCAGCTACCCAAACAAGAATCCGGAAGTAGAATTGCTCTATCACCTCAGTTTTCAAAAAACACGAATTTTTGTAAAAACGAACACAGCATACAGAAACCAAACACAAAACACTTAAGAATCTAGTAGACGATAAAGAAGCAAAGCATAAACGATAAGCAAACAGGAAACCTTTTTAGACTCGTTGGCATCGGAAATGTTACAGGTAATTTTTAACTATATATACCTCAAATTCTTTTACAACTGAACATGTTTTTAATCAAACCAATATTTTTGTTGAAATTATTGTTAACCGAAGTAGATTAAAAAGTATTCTCATAATTTGGTAATTACTATTAAGAATGTATTAATATTTATTAGAATTTACTAGAATGTTAGAAAAAAATTTAATATTACGCACAGAAAGTTATTGAATTAGTGTACTATTTGATTGGTGTGACGGCTGCTCACGCGTAGCTACGTCACTGCTGCAGAAGCAGTTCGGTAGACAAGCGAGCAATGGGCCGCATGGCGGCAAAATGTCGTGTCTGCGTTGCCGACGAATCTTTCCTCAAATTGTTCAACTTCGAAGTCGCTTTACCATTTCTATTGCATGGTTTCTACTTCAGAAAAGTCTACAGAATCCGATGCTATGTAGTATTTTTATGCTAGACATCAAACTATTCGTAAATATGAGAAAATATCGGAGAAAATAGAAAATTACAAATTTCGGCGCTTTTTTAAACTTCGACTGTTATTTATAACTAAGTAAAAGTTTAAAAAATCATAATTGTTCATACTGACATATTCAGGAATCTCTCCTCTATCTTTTGAGCCGAGTTAGACCTGTCTAACATTTTTAGGTTCGACGCAATAACTCATTTTTGCTCAAGATCTTTTTTTTTACAAAAATTCATATTTTTTTAAAACTGAGGGTGATAGAGCAATTCTACTTCCGGATTCTTGTTTGAGTAGCTTAACCCTACAACTATCACCCAATACATATTGCAAAACAGAAAAAAAGGTTAAATTTGTTCCACAGTGTAATTATTGTTTAATTTGATGAACCTATTTTTGTTGTGGGATAAAAATTTTCAAATAAATTTATCATTGTTGTTCTGTCCTCCGGAACAGCTGCGGGAAGTTTTCCATCGGCACTTATGGCACGAGCGTGCCGGTAATGCTACTTTTGAGGATTAGGAAGTTTTAGCCGTTTTGCCTTTTTTTGAACCCTCTTAATGTCCGTAGAGGGACAATAGTTTAATTCGAGTCACCATAATTCATCAGTAGCCAAGAGCGTGCCATAAATAAGGGACTTCCGAAAACTCCGGCGCCCAGCCGGTACCCACATGCGAGAGGTACACGGGCCCGGAAAAATTTTCCCCTTCGTTGCCGAAATTCGGGAAACCTTCCCGCTCCGAGTGGCTCACCCCACCCTCGTTATCGAAACGCGTGCTAAGAGCACAAGAACAGGAGCTGGTGGCACTCAAGGCATACGCCAATTGGAGTCTCGATTTTTTTACTTTAACCAATTAGTGTATCGTCTTGAGGTATGGAGGAGTGACCAGTCGAACTCCTCCATATAAAACCATGTCACTTCGGCGCCGGGCTTTATTCGTTATTCACAAGCGGTCTATCAATTCACAATTCACAAACACGCCTTACACGTATTATTCACAATCGTTCTACAACATACACAAGTTCATTCGTTCGGAACTAATTCGTACCGCGCATCATTCGTAACGCGCATCCTTTCGTCTAAACGTCACTTCTTATAATCGTATAGTGGACATCATTCGGACGTTCCTTTGAATTAGTCGCCCAAAAAAAATTGGCAGGTGACACGGCGCAATCCATCAATTCCGGAATCAGTCGAACCGGATAATTTCGCACAATTGTCATTTTCAATTAGATTTTTTAAGATTGGGTTTTATATTAAAATTGATTGATCTAGGTATGGAGTTTAATATAATTATAAATAAGAATAATAATATATAATTTATTAAAGCAATTAATATTCATATTATTGGTTTTATTTGAGGAATATCATTAGAAGTAAATTTCTATTACTATGGATGATTTAAAAAAAAAATCACCTCTTTTATCAGACATCTAATGCAAATAAAAATAATTAATATAATTTATTTTAGATTGACAATGTAATGTTGTAAACATTAACTAATTTTTAATTATGGATATTGATGGTTTTATTTACAAAATACGGAAGAACTATACATATGAAAAAACCACAAAACATGCACGCCGGGAAAAGTGACAGAAAAACAAACAAACTAACGTAAAAACACAGGATTGGCATCTTTACGTGAACACAGCAAATAAATAAATATAAATGACGTTAGAACAAGAAAAAGAGAACCACGAATATTCTGGAATGCGTAATTTAAACATTCACATTCCAACACTCCCCCTAATTCGTAGATTGATACAAACTAATTTTATAAAATATTACAATATAAGCTTAAGTTTTACACAGCTTTTAACTCTTATGTACGCAATTTCAATAATTTAACACATTTTTCATGCTTTAACTTTGGCAGTGATTTCGTCAATATGTCAGCTGCCATTTCATTCGTAGATTTATACTCGACTTTTATATGGCCTTGTTCCTGAGCCTCTCTTGAAAAATGGTATCGTATATCGATGTGTTTGCTTCTAGCATGACATATATTGTTCGTACATAACGAAATCGCACTTTGATTATCGCAAAATACTTGCGTCTCTTTTGAGACAAACTGAAATTGCTTCATGTGTTTTAACAATTCTCGCAAATATACAATTTCTTTCGCTATCTCCGAAAGTGCTACGTATTCTGATTCCATGATGGAAAGTGCGACGCACTTATGCTTTTTCGTCGCTCAGCTAATTGGTGCTCCGCCTAAGAATGTTACAAATCCGGAACACGAATATCTATCCTCAAGATTTCCACCCCAATCAGAATCTACATACGCTTGTAATGAATTATTTGTCTTTTCATACATAATACTATATTCAGTTGTCCCTCGCAAATATCTTAATACATGTTTTGCTATATTCTAGTGAATAATTCTTGGGTTTTCGCAAAACGGCATAGAAAATTCGTTGCAAACATTATATCTGGCCTGGTTGTGTTTGCTAGATATAATAGGCTTCCTACTAATTGTCGATAAGGTTTCTCTTCCATTTCGTTAATTTATGAATCTATTGGCGGTTTCAAATCTTTTACCTATCGATTTACATCAGCTTTTCCCGGTGTGCATGTTTTGTGGTTTTTTCATATGTATAGTTCTTCCGTATTTTGTAAATAAAACTATCAGGTTATGGGCCCAGGAGCCCCAGAAGTCTCAGGTGTCTCAGAGTACTCAAAGAGTTAAGTGATAAATAATTAAACTAAACACGCGAATAGTGACCGGCAGTAAAGTGGAGTTATTTACGTGCGACGTGTTCGGTAAAAGGAATCGAAAATGAATATTGGAAAAGTAGACCAAGTTCAGAAATTAAACTCTGCGAATTATGATACGTGGAAAATTCAAATAAAAAGCATACTTCGCTACAATGGATTATGGGGGTACGTAGATGGAAGCGTTTTAAAATCTCAAGAAAACTGCGAGGAATGGACAGCGAACGATGAAAAAGCTCTGGACACAATTATTCTCAGCATACAACCCGACCAATACAACTATGTTAAAAGGGCAGAAACTTCAGCAGATGCATGGCAAGTATTGAAAGAAAAATATGAATCTAAAAGCCCAATAAGGCAATGTGTTTTGTTTAAGCAGCTGTACCGCCTAAAGAAAGCATCAAATCAAAGCATGATACAGTTTATAAATGAATTTATGAACATAGCAGAGCAGCTCGAGGAGTGTGAATTAAAATTGCCAGAAAATCTATTGTCTATTTGGTTATTAAATTCGTTACCTCAAGAATATGAAACTTTATGCATAGCGATTGAATCACGAGAACGAATGCCATCTTTGGAAGAATTAAAGAATAAAATACTTGAAGAGGAGTCAAGACGAGCTGAAAATACAAAGGAACGAGAAGGAGGCGTAGAAGAAGCACTATTGTCAAACAGAGGTAAATTATATAGTAAGTCATATAATAAAGGAACACAGTGATATACCACGCAAAATGAACAAGGAAAGAAGTTTGAAGTGAAGTGTTTCACGTGTGGTAAAGTAGGACACATTGCTAGAAATTGTAGATCGAAAGCAAAATTAGGAAGTAAGAGAATGACGCAGGAAGCATTTACAGCTAGTGCACTCAGCACAACCACGCGAAAAGCAGGAATATGGTGCTTGGATAGTGGAGCAAGCACACACATGTGCTACGATGAGAAGAAGTTCAACAATATAAACAACGGTGAGAAAACAAAAATTTATACAGCAGCAGAAAATAGTATTAATTCTCAAGGGCAGGGAGAAATAAATTTAAATGACGTTAGAACAAGAAAAAGAGAACCACGAATATTCTGGAATGCGTAATTTGAACATTCACATTCCAACAGATATTAAAGTGAATTCAATTATTTAAAAAAAATATTATAAGAAGTTCTTTTCATTATAATTGGTATAAATCTATGATTAATAACACAAATTTCTGAACATTGATAAAAAAAAATTCCTGGACGGATTCTAAATAAATTAGTTTCGTTAATTCGTCCACTAATAGAGTCAACTTTTACACCTATTGGAGTTCAAGATGTTGAAATAATTCGGATTGAAGTTTTTATTGGGATAATTAAACGATTATCAACATCTAACAATCGGAATTGATTTTTTATATTATAATTTATTATATAAAGATCAAATTCTAAATTTTTGAATTGATATTCATAAGATCAATATTATTGATGACCAATAGACTTAATAGTTAAATAAGGATTAATAATTTCATCAGTATAGCATAACATTTTTAAAGATGGAAAGCAAATAAAAGTTAAAATAATCATAGGAATAATAGCTCAAATAATTTTAATTAAATGATTTTTTTAAAGAAATCGATTAACAAATTGATTATTTATTAAATTAGTTATAATTATTATAGTAAAAGTAATAATAATTAATATTATTATTATTGTAAAATTATGAAAATAAATTAGATTATCAGCATAAAGTGAATAGAGTCTTGAAATGAATATATATTTCATCTTGTTATTTTTAATAAAAATATAATTATACAGGGTGTTAATCTACCTCTGGGCCGAAATGAAACGGGGGGGTTCTAGACGGTAAAATAAGACGAAAATCAAGAGTGACGAAATTTCGTTAAACGCTCCGTTAATTAATTACTAGCAGTTAAAGATTGCCCCAAATCAGCCAATCCGCTGCAGCGCCGGCCGTTGGGCTCGCCGCGTACAGGCGAACCCAGGACCGTATCGACATGTATCATAACGCTTACCACGTGGGGCGCAGGAAAACTTGTTTGTCGCGGATAATTCGAAATCAAAGCTTCAGTCGCTTTCCAAAATGTTGAATGACATTAAACCTGCTTACTCGCAAAATCCGCAAGGGCATGTCAAAACTCGCTCATTGGGATTTTCGAGTAAAGAGGGTCAATGATCTCTTAAAGCAGATAGTACACTGCCCAAAAGTGAAGCACCCACACGCATTCAAATCGCGATTGTTCCGTCCGCGAATATTTATTGAATAATACACTCGCACCGCGATTGTCCCGTCCGCAGGGTCCACAAAAAGGTACACAACACACCTGCACGAATCAGTCACAATTTATATCGCCACTAAAATGTATTCTTTTCTCTCTTCTTTTGCACTCTCACGACAACACCACATACCTGTGGCACAAACACACTCACAACTATATTTCATTTAAAACTAAATAAAATAAGCACTTATTTAAAAGAAATTAACTGTACAACACCAGGAAGGTGCAACTGTAACCGAACTTCACGAGTTTTGTCATGAGACTGGGAAACGCAGTGGTCGAAATTCCTCTAACCCAATCCGGGTCCTTTATGATTGTATTTTAACGTTTTCATGCTTTCTAAATTGCGAAATATTGCTTGGTTTTTTCGAAGAAACCCTTCAGAAAGAGGAAGCTGTTTTTTCGGTTAATGTTTGCTTCGTAATATTTCTATTATTCAAATTCAAACACAGTAACAGAAAAACTAAGAAAGCGTTTCTCAAATTTACCTATCCACATGTATCACGCACTCGTAGTGAACTAAGCGATAAAATCACACGACGAAAAAATAAACCACACGTCAACACAATGTTTCGTTAACGACTGATCTCTGGTCAGTCTCAGTCAGTCTGTCAAGTCAACTCTGTCAACACAGTCACCAGAGTCATCATACAGTCCGCGCCCTTGCCTTCTACAAATACTCGCATATCAAACTGACGTGCGAGGAGCGACCGTTGACGCTCAACAGTATATGAGGTAATTAAGGTGGCTGATATTATGAACGGCATTAACTTACTTTCTCTTGTCTCCATATCCTTTGTGTTTCATTTTCTAATTTTGGTATTTTTTCACTTTTCCTATGTATTTTTTGGTCTGAGTAGCATCATTGAGAATTGAAATATCTAAGAGGTATGTAATTCTGTCTTTCTTATTCATTGCTGTAATGTATGCTTTGTTCTGTGATATTGTTTTGCCTATATGTATGGCTTTGTCCCAGTAAATTTTATAGTTCTCATTTTCTATTATTGTTTCAGGTGTGTGTTTGCGATAGGGTGTATTTCCTGTTTGTATTTTATGTACTTTTATTATAAATTAATACATAACTTTTGCTGTCGTGTTGAGCCTCTGCGTATATTCCTTTTCTGCCATAATTTTACATCCATTGATTACGTGGTCTATTGTCTCTTTTCCTTTTATATGTTTCATTTATTATTGTATTATACTGTAGTACATGTTTTCTGTAGTTCCTGATTACTGTTACCTGACCCTGTATAGCAAGCCGTTCGCTTGAAACCATTTTCTTTTGTTTCCGGGAACGGTTCTCTTTTCTAAAAGTATTTGAATGATAAATTTTTATCTATTCCTTCCTTGTGTACATTGTTGTAGTATTTTCCGTATAGTGAGTTTTATGCCCATGTGTTTTTCTGTTCTTGTTTTGTTTCCTGTTCGTTAATGTTATCTGCTAGGTGGTTCTGGGTTGCTTAACTCAAGAGTTGCGTGTTGTAGTCCTTGCGGCTTTAAATCCGTGACGTACTTTGACGTGATAATAATATTGAATACCACGAGTCAGATTCGTAGGATGAAGATGGGGCCATATTTACTAAAAATAGTCTTATGGAGTTATTGAAACATTTGTAATTTTGTCGATCTAAATGGTACAGCAAAGGGTTAACTATTGTTATGTGGGTTTGCGTGTTTTTCCCCGGAAAAGTTCTCGCACACCAATTAGATAACTAAACTTAAATTAGTGTTATTCTGTAACTAATCACTCGACTCGGAGACTATGAATTAAAAATGTGTATATTTTTATATTTCCTTTATTTATGTAAAACAAATTAGCGTAACTTAATAGAAGTATTAGGTCGAGTCATAAGTAACTTCCGTTTTTTTTATCAAACATTTATTTTGCTCTCATTAAATAACAAAATTATATTAATTTATTATGTATTCACCACTATTATATATAACCTTCTCCCATCTTCCTGGCAGTTTATCAATTCCTTCCTTGTAAAATGTGATTGGTTTGGACTGGAAGAAATTTTTGACAGCCTGCCTGACTTGCTCTTCAGAATTGAAGGTTTTTCCATTCAAAAAGTTTTATAAAGAACAGAAAATGTGGTAGTCTGTTGGGGCAAGATCTGGGGAGTAAGGTGGATGTGGTAAAACAGACCATCCAAGCTGAAGAATTTTTTCTTGAGTCACCCTTGCTGTATGTGGTCGCGCATTGTCGTGTAAAAGAATGACGTTTTTGCGATTGACGAGTGCAGGACGCTTTTCATGGAGTTTCTCTTGCACTCTTTGCAACTGCTGAACGTATCTATCTGCAGTAATCGTTAAATTTGACTTTAACAACTCGTGGTGAATTATTCTTTGACAATCCTACCATACACACAATAAAATCTTTTGCCATGGATATTTCGGCTTTCGGATCTGATAGGGGTGGTTGATCCTTATCAAGTCACTGTCTTTTGTGGATATTGGGAATGGGGTTTTATATTGCTAAATGAAATTGTTAGAAAGATACATTGTGTATTGCGGCGATCGGCTTGTGTTTGATTGCGCACGTATCCCCACCAGGACTCGCAACGGTGGGATCGCGCCGGATCGTACTCTTTTGTTTTTCTGTATCATTATATATTTGGCTGGAGTTCTCGACATGGTGTAGTCCGTAGTCTACGCAAGTTGTGCTGTATAAAAATAACTAATATAAAATATACTCTATACTCCCTCTCCGTCTTCTTCTTCTTTTTTTGACATGGTACCAGAGCCTGGTTAATAGTGAATATAGAGAAATTAAATAAAGTAACAAACGAATCGACATGACGGACGAATTCAAGATGACGCTACCGAATTTCGACGGGAAAGATTACAGTACATGGAAGAAAAGTATAACAGTATTTTTAAAAATGAAAAAGTGCGAAGGAATAATACAAAGAGTTAAAACAGAAAATGAAAGTGAAATTACGTGGAATGAGAAAGACTTAAAAGCAATGAACTACATATATAGTGCCTTGTCGAACAATCAAATGGAACTAGTGAATGACGAAAATACAAGTTTTGAAATAATTATGAAGTTAGACAATTTATATTTACGTAAGTCAACTGCGCTACAGATTTGTGTAAGAAATAGACTAGATAGATTAAGATTGAGAAACTATACCGAAACAAGTGAATTTTATAATGAATTTGAAAAGTTAATTACTGAATTAAAAAATGCCGGTGCTACAGTGACTGAAAAGGAAAAATTAAATTATATGTTAAGAACATTACCAAGTTCATTAAGCCATATAGGCGATTTAGTTGACGTGTTGCCAGAAAATGAAAGAACTGTCGAGTACGTTATAAAGAAAATGAAATTATACGAAGATCGTGATAAAGAAGAAACAGAACATTCAAGAAATAAAAGTGGAAATTCAAATGTGTTTAAAGTGGAAAAAGGAAAGGACGGTGCATGCTACAGATGCGGAAAGCAAGGGCATTTCCAGTACGAATGGACGAGCCCAAGCAACGGGAGAAGTTTCTGGAGAGGTTCGAGAGGAGGAGGACAAGTGCGAGAAGGCGCACGTTATCAACAACACCACCAACACCGAGACGATAGCAGCCAAAGCAGAGGCAACAGCGACTACCATAGCAGAGGCAGAGGCCAACGAGAACAAGGCGGCGAACATCGGCAGGATCGGCATGAACCTTCTTTTTTTTTTTCTACGTGGAGGAAATCTTCGAAAGATACCCCACCACCCTGGGGGGGATGGCGAGGTTATGCGGGATTTTTACACGCTAAAACCTCCACGGTGGCCTGCCTCTGCGTGTTGGGGGAGCACCGGGAACTCTGGAAGAACACATCCAGTACTCCCCCCACGCCGCGCCTCAATGGAGGCTCGATCTCGGGGGGTCAACATGACCCCCGGTATTACCTTAGACCTTTAGGTATCTATGGCGCCGTGCAGCCACAACACGACGCCATTCCGCCTGGGGAGAAGCTGTGCAATGCCGAATCGGGCCCCCACCCGACTCAGCAGCTTCTCCCTGTAGCGTTGCGATGGGGGAGATGTGGGCAGAAAATTCCTCCCCCGCAACGCTACAACTTCACCACTCAGGTGGCGACACGACGGCGCCCACGTCGCCTACTGCCGCCACCTCTCCCTGACGAGGGTCGCGCCCTCTCGCGAACCCTCTCGGCGGCCTCCTTCTGCAGCATTACTTGCTCGCAGAAGGAGACCACCGCCTTCCAGGCACCCTCGCTGTCCAGCATCGATGACACGCCAGCTGGCAGCGAGAGGTCGCCTCCAATATACATTCGGAGGACACGGCGCTCCCGGGACCACGCGGGACACTCCTCGAGAGTGTGTTGCGCCGTGTCTACCTCCTCACCGCAGTGGTGGCACTGCGTCGTCGGCTCTCGGCCGATACGTCGCAGATACTCGCCGAAGCATCCATGTCCGGCGAGATATCGGCATGAACCTAAGGTTTTCACAACTGAAATAGAGTTTAAGAAAAATGACAATGTCGAGGTAAATAATTGCGAAAATAAATTAGAATGGATATTAGATAGCGGATGCTCAATTCATGTTGTGAATGATGATAGATATTTTGTAAAATACAACGAATTACAAAACCCAATTAACGTAAAAGTTGGAGATGGTCGTACATTAAAAGCGACGAGAGTAGGCGATATTAAAACTAGATTTGTAACAAATTATGATGAAACAGAAATTATTTTAAAAGACGTATTTTTCGTAAAAGAAATGGATAGGAATTTAATGAGTTTTTGCAAAGTCGCAGAAAAGGCAAAAATTGTATCTGTAGGGTATACTTCAAAGATTTACAGTGATGAAAATAAATTAATAGGAGTTGCGAATAAAGTTAACAATTTGTATAAGATAAATACGGTGTTTGGAACCAGTCAAAGTTATGTAACTGAAAAGCTAAATAATGGTATGACTTTGAAAGAAAATATCATAGAATGCTTGGTCATGTAAATTTAAGTTATTTGAATATTTTGAGTAAAAATAATTTAGTTGAAGGTTCGCCGAATAATTTAGAAGGTGAATATTTGAAATGCGGTACGTGTGTACGAAATAAAATGACAAATACTAGATTTGAAAATGATAAACATAGAGCCAAAGATGTAGGAGAAATTATTCACGCGGATGTAAATGGACCGTATAGGACTATCGAGTTCAGGGGAGAAAAATATTTCTTAGTTTTAATTGATGATTACAGTAAAGTTGCAAAAATTTATACAATGAAAGAGAAAAATGAAGTATATGACTGCATAATGAGTTACGTAAATTTAGATGAAAATATAACAGGAGAAAGGGTAAAAAGATTAAGATGCGATAATGGTAAAGAATTCCTAAATAAAGATGTTTACAAATTTGCAAAAGAAAAAGGGTTTTGTATTGAACCGTGCCCTCCATATGTTCATCAATTGAACGGAACGGCTGAGCGGTACAATAGGTCGATTATGGAAACGGCGAGATGTTTATTAGCAGACGCGAAAATTCATAATAGATTTTGGCCGGAAGTAGTTCAGATAGCAGCATACTTAAAAAATAGAACTTTAGCAAATACCTTAGAGAAAAAGACTCCGTATGAAATTATGATGGGAGAAAAACCAAACATTAAAAATCTTAAATTATACGGGAGTAGAGTTTTTGTTCGAGTCCCAGAAGTTAAGAGGAGAAGTAAATGGGATAGGAAAGCAGATTTAGGAATATTAGTTGGATATGACAGTGTAGGTTATAGAGTTTTAATAAATAATAGAGTAATGGTAGCTAAGCATGTAGACGTAATTGAAGAAAATGTTAAGTTAGTTGGATTTAATGATATTGATGGAGAAAACGAAGACAACGATGAATTTATACTTCCTCCTGCTTCGACCCTTGGGGAGTGTAGGGGAAGAGAAATTGAAAACACAGAAAATGATGAATATGAGGATAGCGACTCTACTTCTAGCAAAGAAAATTGAACAACTCCAAGAAGATCACAAAGGAAGAAAAGCCCTATAAAACGATATGAAAATCCGGTAACAAATTGTATTTATGTTAACTATGTAAGTGCTGATAATCCCGAAAACTATAATGAAGCGATAAATAGTGACGAGAGTGAAAAGTGGAAAGAAGCTATGAATAAAGAGATGAATTGTTTAAATAAAAATGTAACATGGAAATTAGTTGAAAAACCAAAGGATAAAAAGGCGTTAGATTTAAAATGGGTATACACAAAAAAGGCGGATAATAAATTTAAGGCTAGGATTGTAGTAAGAGGGTTTCAGCAAAAGGAAATAATGGATGATATTTATTCACCAGTAGCGAGAACACAAACGTTAAAAATTTTATTAAATTACTGTGTGCAAAATGATTTTAAAATTGATCAAATGGATGTCGAGTCAGCATTCCTAAATGGGAAAGTTAAATCTGAAGTTTATGTTAAACAACCTCAAGGTTACGATGATAATTCAGGCAGAGTATGCAAATTAGAAAAAGCGTTATATGGATTGCGTGAAAGTCCACGTACTTGGTATGAGTGTTTAGATGAGTATTTGATGAAATTAGGATTTGAAAAAAGTAAGATCGATTATTGTTTATATTTTCTGAAAGTTAAAAATGAGAAAGTTTATTTGATAATTTTTGTTGATGATTTACTAATAGGCAGTAAAGATAGGAAATTGATTAAATTTATTAAGAAGAAATTAACTGTAAAATTCCGAATGAAAGATATGGGCCATGTTAAAACGTATTTAGGTATGAATATTAATTATGATTGTAATAAGAATGTCATGACTCTAGATCAAAAGGATTATATTGATTCTTTAGCGAAGAAATACGATGTTGAAAATGCGAAATTGTATGCTACCCCGATGGAGCAAAACTGAAATGTGAACCGGCGTTATCAGCGTCAAACGATATAAAATATAGAAACTTGATCAGTGCACTTTTATATATAAGTTCATGTACTAGACCAGATATTTGTTATTCAGCAAATTACTTAAGTAGATTCCGAAATTGCTATGATCAGAGTCATTATAAGTATGCGCTAAGAATATTAAAATATTTGTATTATACGAAAGAATTAAAATTGACATATACGAAAAATGTAAATGTTGATATTTTAGAATGTTACGTTCATGCTGATTGGGCAGGAGATATAGTTGATAGAAAATCTACGACTGGATATATAATTAAAATGCATGGAAATAGTATATATTGGAAATCGAAAAAGCAGAATACTGTAGCAAAGTCGTCTACCGAAGCTGAGTATGTTGCGTTATCAGTATGTGTGAATGAAGTAAAATTAATTAAAGAATTGCTAAAAGATTTTGAAATAGAAATTAACAATCCGATATATATTTATGAAGATAATGCAGGAGCAATTACTATAAGTAAATACGGAAATCTAACTAAAAATTCAAAATACATTGAAACACATTAAACACATTATCATTTCGTAAAAGAAAATTATTCAGAAAGTATTATCGATGTAATAAAAATTGATTCAGATGAAAATCCTTTATTTTATTTTATTTTATTTTTTTTTTTTTTTTTTTTACGTGGAGGAAATCTTCGAAAAGATCCCCCACCACCCTGGGGGGGTGGCGAGGTTATGCAGGATTTTTACCTGCTAAAACCTCCACGGTGGCCTTCTTCAGAGAAATGGGAGAGCACCAGGAACTCTGAAGAACACTTCCAGTACTCCCCCACGCCGTCGTCTCAATCAAGACTCATCACTGCCGGGGGCCAGAATCCCCTCAGTGGCTGAATCAGCGCCGCGCAACCATCGCACGGCGCCGACTTACATCAGGAGAAGCTGCGCAATGGCGTCGCAGCCCCCTAACTACGACGGCCACTTCCCCTGGTGATGCTGCTTTCATCGGCCGTCGAGGAAAGCGGCCAAGCAACATCACCAAATTCCGGCTTTTACGGTGCCCTTGGCCGGCGCCCACCACGCCGACGGCACCGTCCCCGTCTCGACGGAGCTGCGGCTCTCACCCGAGCCCACTCCGTCTCCTCCTTCTTGAGCATGACTCGCTCGCAGAAGGAGGACACCGCCCTCCAACCCCCCTCGCTGTCCAGCATCGCCTCGACGACTGCCGGGAGCGAGAGGTCCGGTCCAATTGCGACTCGGAGTTCCCGGCGCTCCCGCGAAAACGCGGGACACTCTTCGAGTGTGTGTTGCGCCGAGTCCTCCTTCTCTCCGCAGTGATGACACTGCGGCGTCGCCTCCCTCCCGATCCGATTTAAGTACTCGCCGAAGCACCCATGCCCGGCGAGCACCTGCGTCAGACGGAATGTCAAACGCCCCCACGATCTGCCCATCCACCTCTTCAGGACGGGCAGAACGGCGCCAACGACGCGCCGGCCCGTGTTGGATGGCTCCGCCAACTGCCGTCGCCACTCCAACTCGGCGCGTCGATGCGCCTGACGTCTTGTCGAGGCAAGCCGGGACTCAGCCGCGGTTGGGTCGAGCCCCTCTTGACGGATGGCCTGCGCGCAACCGTAGACGGTTGCGGCCTCCTCCGCAAGGAGCTCCCACGGGATGAGCCCCGCCAGCGTGACCGCCGACCTATACGAGATCGTACGGTAACCCCGCACGATCCTAACGGCAGTCGTCCGCTCCACGCGGCGCAGCAGAAGACGGCTGCGGCGACTGGCCAGTAGGTCACGGGCCCATATAGGCGCCCCGTATAACACCACTGACCGCACGACCTCCGCGTACAGGCGGCGCACTCCATCACTGGGACCACCCAGGTTCGGCAGGAGACGGCCCAGAGCGGCCGCCACCCTCTCGGACCGGGGGATCACCTGCCGGAAATGATCGGCGAACCGCCAGTGGCCGTCGACGATGAGCCCCAAGTACTTAATGGTACGGCTCACCTCGACCACCGACTCTCCCACTCGCAGCCACGACTGCGGTGGGACCCCCCGCCGAGCGGCGTCGAAGAACCAGACGCTCTCGGTCTTATGGGGGGCAACCCGAAGGCCCAGCCTTTCAATTCGACGCACTACGCAGGCCACTCCGCACTCGCAGAGGCGGAGGGTCCTGTCGTAGTCCCTCCCCGTGGCCAGCACCAGCGTGTCATCCGCATAACACGTGATACTGACCCCCCTAGGGAGGGCCGTTTGCAACACAGTGTTGTAGGCGAGGTCCCACAAAATGGGTCCGAGGACTGAGCCCTGCGGGACCCCGCACACCGTCTGCCGCACGACGAGTTCACCACGATGATTGGTGAACTCAACGGACCTGTCGGACAGATACGCCCCGACGATCCTCCTAAGATAGGGAGTGTTAAAAAAAGTACATTTCGGAAAGAGGTTTGGGCGATATCGCGCATAGCGACGCCCCTGGATTCGCGAACTCTGAATTGTACATTCTTAAACGCAACGGCAATCGAGTAATGTTTAACGGCAGATTCGGTAAACATCGACGAGGCCTTGGCATTTGTTGCTCGAGGAAATCGAGCCGCAAGGTAGAAAAAAGATGCTTAACGAATTCCTAACGTCCGTGGCTCGTCAAATTTGAAATTTTAACAAACGTTTTGAGAAAGGGCGTTTATATCCGAGTGGTATTAAATACCGTGTGCACGCAAACGAAGGCGCATTCCGTTTCGAAATTTCGCCTCGCGCAGAAAAGTATATTTAGTCTTTCAAACGGAAATAATCACGGAGTAAAAGTTTGTCGTGAATTAAGGTACGTGAAAGTTACGATTTTCGTGGTTACGTACATCGGACATACGTACGGGAGACTCTAGAATTGGACGTGGCTTTCTCCAATTCTAGATTCAAGCATTTTGCATCCTGCAGCTCCGTGATGTCGATGAACAAACATGAGTTGCATCTGGTTCACCGACAAATATCACACCTGAATTCCTCTGGAAAAGAGGAAAGAACAGTCGATGATCTCCGACTTTCGGAGCTCGACAAAGACGGTAATAATCACCTATCGCTGTCACGTGTGTCCCTGCTGTCCGACCCTGTGAAGCATTAAGGGGATGCACGTCCACAGAATAGGGAACGTCTTTCTTTAAAACCTGCCTACAATCAGCAGGTGTATTCTAGGGGTGATACTACTTCCTATTCTCGTTGCATTCAAGCGAATCAGGGGACGCCCGTTCACGCACGGGGATCTTGTAAAAGCCATAGAATACGCTCAATCTGTGCACGATTGAGCTACGGTCGTTTCTTCTAAACTGCAATGGCTAAGATGCTACTGAGCTACGCCTGTCGCAGTGTAGCCCCGGCGGGGCATGCACCCATACTGTAGAAACAATGCAGAGTAGCCCCGGCCGCTCTGCGAATGTTATACTGGAGGCGCTCTGCAGTTTCTGCAGGTCCATGTACCTGGCCTATACAGGGACTACGCATTGCGCGTGTACTTACAACACACACGCAAGGGAAACGAACGGAAAGAAGACGTTGTGTGTATTACGATAGAATCGTCTATGTAGTAGACAAGTCGAATACACACATGAGAGAGTAGATCCTTGGTGTTTACCAAGACGTGGTCTAAACACACCGACGCGTCTGATCTATATGTGTTGAGCATTGCGATGCTCAACACTAATCTCTTAACAGGATTAACTGCCGCCGCAAGAAATCGTCGCGACACGGATTAACGCCGTGCAATAAGCCGACGATTCGGACCTGACAATAATAATATTTACTTTCTTAATTTAATACAGTCCACAATTGTTCGCAGGTGAAGATCCTGACCATCCCCGACAAGCCGGACCGCAAATAGCCAAGGCCAGGCACAACAAATCGGGCGAAGGAGCAGGCTCAACCTTCTCTCTCTGGAGCATTCCTATTGTTTTCTAATTTGTATAATTTAAATAAACGGTGTTCCGAATCGAACACCAATATAAATATACCTCAGCGTTGACAGTTCTTAACCTTTGTCGATACCACTCTCCCTCTTCTGGCGATTCGAAGACTAGGGCCTATATTTATTTTCATAATATACCCTTAGTCGAGTTTAAAGTTTTTTAAACAAGGTCCTTCGAGCCGGATAGAGGAAAGAGGGCGACAAAGTAAGAGTCAGCAGACACTGAGAAAATTAGAAAGAGAGAATAACCAAAACAGCGGACACAATGACATCCCCCACAGGCGAGGAAATTCACGTTTCGAGAGAGATGAGGACGTTACTGTTACAACAGAACACAAGTATCGCGTCTTTCTCAAACGTGATCATAAACCTGAAGAAGAGGGGGAAGGCGAACCTAACCATTCATGTGTTACGCAAAAGATGCGAAACACTAGAAAAAGAATGGGAGTTAGTCAAAAGTCGACATGGAGAGTTGCTCTCCTGACTGACCGATGAAGTGGCAGAGTCCGTTTCGTACTTTGCCAACGACGGATTCGCCATGGCACAGGAGAAATTTGAAGATGCTTACGATTTCGTGGTAAACGAAATCGGAAAGCGATCACCCGCATCGGGATCGTTCTCCGAAGACAAACCAACGTCCGCACACGAACCGTTACAGGGAATGCCGATAAAGCTGCCGGAACAAACGATTCCGAGATACAGCGGCGACCCAACTGGGTGGGAACATTTCGCTGATTTATTCTCCGCTGCAGTGATACGCAACCGAATGCTGTTAGATGCACAGCGGTTGCAATATCTAAATTCGTGCTTGGATGGTGAAGCACTTGCAGCAATCTCAGGGTTCCCTATAACGGATCAGAACTTCGAACCGGCTTGGCAGGAGCTGCGAGCACGTTTTTATAATAAAAACGTCATCATTTCGTCCCTTTTGGCGCCAATGCGAGCATTGAAAGTAATACGCCAGGGCGATCTGGAAAGTATCCAGCAGGTGACGGTAAAAGTGAAGCAGTCGCTAGCCGCTTTGCGCAACTTTGGATACGACTCCACAACCGGGATTCCGTTGTTGGAGGATATGATAATCCAAAAGATGGATTCAAATTTGAAAGAAATTTGGGAAAGATCGCGCAAAGATCCGAAGGAATTCCCTAAATGGGACGAGCTGTATGCTTTCCTGACCGATCTGACGACGCCCTTGTTGGTAGACAAGGCGAAAAGTAAACACGTCGACAAGTCAGGGAAAACAGCTGATTCATACAGGCGGACCCAAAAGTCGTACCTTAATAGTCATAACGCCACCGTTGAGCAGCCGTTTAACGACATACAGCCCTGCACTCTCTGCAAAAAACCGCACAAGCTACTGAGTTGTTTTCAGTATAAGAGACTTAGTGCGAAAGAGAAGTATTTGGTGTTGAGGACAAGCCAATACTGTACGCTATGTCTATCACAAGAACATAGCATCTCAGATTGCGAGAGTGACGTGACCTGTGATGAATGCGGTGGGCAGCATCACCGGACACTGCATTTCGGTACCTCGTTAAAAAAGGACTCAACGAAAGGATCCAACCCAAAAAGGAACCCGAGAATGAAATACGGTGGAACCGAGAGTACCTCTCGAACACCGAAACATACAGCTGAGCGGCAGACTCCGGGGCCAAGTTCACAAAATTATGCCTAGCACTGTGCAACGAATGAAGCGCCGGAGAAATCTGTATTGCTGGCCACAGCTCTCGTACGAATATACGGGAAGGACGGGACGTCGCGAATAGCGCGAGCCCTCTTAGATCAGGGGTCAGAAGCCTCCTTCATTTCCTCCAACCTGGCGAATGACCTGAGACTTCCGAGGAAGAAATCTCAGGCCATAGTAACGGGCTTGGGGGGCGGAGAAGGACGCTCAATTGATCACTGCGTGGACGTGGAAATTAGTTCAAGGGACGAGGCTTCGTTGAAATATACAGCGAAGGCGTTCGTTATCCCAAACATCACGTCGTACGTACCACCAGCAATTTGCAGCCTAAAGTACAAGGTGTGTGGCAAATTGAAACTGGCTGATCCAAACCCGGGCTCCGAAGCAAAAATAGAAATTTTGCTCGGAGCCAATCTGTACGGGAGACTCCTCCGAGACGGAATGCGTCGAATAAACGAGGAGGGATTGATAGCGCAGGAAACGGTGCTCGGCTGGATATTGTCCGGTCCAGTCCAAGAAGGAGACTCAAAATCGCAGCATGTGCGCTCATTTAATTGCACTATCCTGGATTCATTGGATAGTGCAATTCGGCGATTTTGGGAGATGGAAACCATTCCCCTTAAAAAGATCTGGACACCGGATGAAAAACAGTGCGAAGAGTATTTCGAAAAAACTGTTACTCGAGATGAATCGGGTCGATTCATAGTGCGTCTGCCGTTTCGAGTGCCAAGGCCGAAAGAAACGCTCGGAGAATCTCTCCATATAGCGCTTTCCGCTTTAACTAGATTACGGCGAAAATTAGACGCGGACCCGACGCTGTTGCGAGAATACGGTGAATTTTTAACCGAGTATGAATCGCTCGATCACATGACGAGACTATCGTCGATCGAAAAAAGGCGATTATACATTCCGCACAGAGCAGTGGTTCGAACCGAGAGTGCGACTACCAAGCTGCGAGTGGTTTTTAACGCAACGAGCGGCACCACAGGCGGTCGCTCACTAAACGACGTATTGCACGTGGGCCCAAAATTGCAGCAGGATATTACTGCAATTTTAATGAACTGGAGGCTATATAGATATGTGTTGGTAGCCGACATCGAGAAAATGTTTCGACAAAATTCTCGTCGCTCCAGAAGATCGTCGTTATCAGTGCATAGTGTGGCGGGAGCCAGACAGCGAGAAATTATCCGCTTTCGAGCTCAATACTGTAACTTACGGTACCGCCTGTGCACCATACCTCTCAATGAGAACAATTCTCGAGTTGAATAAAGTCGAGGGTAGCAATTTTCCCCTCGCAGTGCCGGTCCTAACAAAGGACATTTACGTCGATGACGTATTTATGGGCGCTCCAAGCAGAAATGCGTTAGAGCAAATACGTAAACAAGTATGCGAGCTCTTAAAAAGAGGCGGGTTTCTTTTGAGAAAATGGGCAGGAAATTCACCTGACTTATTAAGAAACATACCGCAGGGCGCTCACTCCCACGCAGTTGACCTCACTTTGTTCAATGAGTCCGAATTAAAGGTGTTGGGACTGCGATGGATTCCATCGGGAGATTATTTCTATTTCAACTTGCAGCGGTTTCAACCGACAGTTGCGCGAATAACAAAACGTGAGTAATTTTCGGAAATTGCAAAATTGTACGATCCACTCGGTTGGTTGTCACCAGTGGTGGTACGCGCGAAAATACTCATGCAAGCTCAATGGTTGGAAAAACTCAACTGGGACGAGCAAGTTTCAGCAACCACGCACAGAATATGGAACAATTTCTGTGAAGATTGGGGCAAGTTGAACAAACTGAAAATCCCTCGATGGATACAATATGGAGGAAACACAGATTCCATAGAATTGCATGGATTTTGCGATGCATCAACTGTTGCATACGCTGCAGCTGCGTACCTCCGGGTGTTTGATGCAAGCGAAAACGCGGTTACAAGTCTGTTAATGGCAAAAACCCGCGTCGCTCCGTTGAAGACACTGACAGTGCCGACTCTCGAATTATGCGGGGCCGTGCTCCTCGCGGACCTATTGGTTCATATTCAGAGTCACCTGTCAATAAAAATCAAGCGAGTGGTATGCTGGTGTGATAATAAAACAGTCCTCGCGTGGTTAAAGAAACATCCATCTACGTGGAAGCTCGTCGTAGCGAATAGGGTCTCCAAAGTGCAGACGGCTCTGCCGCACGCAGAATGGAAGTATGTCCCGACGCGCGACAACCCCGCAGATTTGAATTCGCGCGGGGTCGAAAGCGACGAGCTATTGAACTGCACGTTGTGGATGCAAGGGCCGGCTTGGTTGAGTAAGGCGGAAACAGAATGGCCTGCAATCCCAGTTTCCGCCGAAACCGAGGAAGAAAAAAGAATCGCCCACGCCCACACGGCGTCCACTAGGGAAGAGTGGAAATTTCTTTTCCGCTTTTCCAAGTGGAGCAGATTATTACGCGTGACAGCGTACTGCGTACGTTATTTTAAGGCGTTGAAAGGCGACAAACCGTTGGATTCTTCGATTGGCCTCAATTCTAAGGAATTGCAAGATGCAACGGAAAGGATAGTTCGGCATCTGCAATATATGCATTTCGAGGAGGAAATTCGATATTTGGAAACAAATCGAGCACTCCCCTCCAAATCAAAATTGAAATCTCTGAGTCCCTTTCTGGATAAGAATGGAGTGCTCAGAGTAGGCAGACGATTGGAAAATTCCGTCCTTGCCTGGGAAACTAAGTTTCCCATGATCCTGCCGAAACATTATGTGGCAACACTCATTATTCAGCAGTGTCATCTGAACACGTTGCGTGGAGGCATGCAATTAACGATGCACACCGTCCGACACCGATTCTGGATACTCGGTTGTCGGAATGTAACGCGAACGGTGATTAACCAATGCATGGGCTGTACTCGCTGGAGAGCGAGTACAATGTCGCAAAAAATGCAAAACTTAATCCCCGCGCGTTGTCGACCGTCTCGCGCATTTTATAATTGCGGGGTCGATTATGCCGGGCCGTTTCGAGTCCGCGATTCAGCAGGACGTGGTAAAACGGCCCATAAGACATACATAGCGGTGTTCGTCTGCTATGCAACGAAAGCTATCCACATCGAACTCGTGAGCGATTATTCCGCGGGTGCATTTTTAGCTGCATTAGAAAGGTTCGTTTCCCGTCGTGGTATTCCTGCCAATATGTACAGTGATAACGGAACGAACTTTGTCGGCGCAGAGCGAGAATTGATGCGAGAATTTAACCGCAGATATTCATCGCAAGAAATTCGCGACAAATGCAGCGAAATTGGCATTAACTGGAAGTTCAATCCTCCCAGTGCTCCACATTTCGGTGGAATGCAGGAAGCCGGTGAGAAATCTGTAAAACATCATCTAAAACGCATAATCGGAGACTTTACGCCTACGATTGAAGAAATGCAAACGTTGCTTTGCAAAATCGAGGCGAGTTTAAATTCGAGACCAATCGCCGCGGTTAGCGATGATCCGAACGATTATGCGGTACTCACACCTGGGCACTTTCTGACGGGAGATACGCTTAACGCTCTCCCATGGCCATCAGTGGAAGAGGAACCCGTAACGCGCTTAAAGCGTTGGAGGGCAATCCAAAAATTTCACGAGCAACTCTGGAGACACTGGAAAAGAGATTATCTGACCCAGCTCCAGAACCGGTACAAGTGGTCATCCACCGAAAAATCGCTAAAAGAGGGCGACGTTGTGCTAATGGAAAATACGCTCCTCCCCCCAAATCAATGGGAAATGGGAAGAATCGAGCAGGTTTTCCCGGACAAGGAAGGAAATGTCCGAGTGGTCAAGGTACGTACGGCGAAATCAAGCTACACTCGGCCGATTACCCGGATGTGTAAGCTACCCGTAGACGACCTTCCACACATACACAACGAAGATGCTCGATGACTCGATCGCTTCAAATCAAGTAACGAAAAGACGGTTAATCCCTCGAGTTACGAAAACAAGAGTGAGCAAGACAAAGAGAAAATACAGCTCCTTTGTCTAATCTACACTCTTGGAGGGCTCCTGAAACCTGCGGGGAGCGGGCAGGGTGTGATCTCTTAAATACCGTTACCGAACACGCGATCATCAGTTATTTTCCAAAAATTTTGCAAAATGGAACCAAACACGGGATTAGAAGTGCAAATGGAAACTTGCAATATTGAGACGGCAGTTCCAGTATCCAAACCCGTAGTGATGAAGAGTGAAAAGTTCACCTCCACTACCTTGGACAAGCGGGATAGGGCGTTGGGGGCCGGTCAATCCGGGTTTACGATCGACATCGGACCCCCCGAAAGGCTCGTGGTTCTACGAGTGCCGGATCACGTCCCAAACACCACAAGAAGATACCGATCTTTGTACGCAGTTACGACGGAGCATCACTGTGGACTCAGGGACGTTACCTACCGAGTTGCCTCGGTTGCCCGCTCACAGGCGTCGAACGGTCCGGACTAAGCGATTTTTTTAACTAGTTATAACTCGTAAATAAAGCCTCAAACGCAAAATCGTTACTCTTGATTTTCGTCTTAGAATGTCTCAGGGAGTTACTCTTTCAATTTTGGCCCAAGGTCGCCCGAACACCCTGTATATACGAGTTCTGATTCCCTTCCTATCCCTGTGTCTAAGGCAGGGGCCTGCTAGGTAAGCCTTACTGACAAGTTCACTAGCAGGCCTCGGACGAATCGCCCCTTCCCATTCCTTTTCCTTCTCTCTTCCAAAATAACCACGATACTTTTTACATAATACTTCATTTTTTTCCTCAAATCAACCGTTTTTACAAAATCACGGGTTTGTCAAAAAGTTAAGGTGAAGGAGCAATTCTGCTTCTGGATTCATTTTTAGGGCGAGAAACTCTACTGAGAACACCTAGTGTTTATAGTGTTTATTACAAAACAAATTTCGTGTTAGACTGTAATACCGTGTAGTGTAATGGTGCTGTGAATATTAAATCAAGTAATTTGTTTCTTACAAGAGAAGTTTGCGAACCCGGAAATTTAAAAAAATACGAAATTTGGTGTACAGGTAGAGTAAATTAACACATCCATAACACATACCTATCTTTTGTTCGTGCCGAATCTCACTTTCAAGGGGTGATTTCACCCCTTAAAGATAATGGAAAATTATCTTTCTTCTCGAATATCTCAAGAACAGTGACAGATATCGAAAAAGAGTTTGAATGAAAGTTGAATGCTAATTTTATCTTTATAAGAATGTGTAAAAAGATTTTTCAAAAAATTGATACTTTTTGATTTACCTCCTCCACCAGACCTTGAATTTCATTTTTTGATTTTTTAAATTTTAGGCTGAAGTGCCACCTATCCATCCTTCTAAATAGTTTTTTTTATAAAAAAAAAATAAAATAAAACATCTATTATCGAATTTAAAGTCTGCTGCAGCATTTTTATTATTAGAATGGTTTACATAACAGATAACTTAATAAATTTCAGACTGTAATATGAAATTCGATAAATTAATCGATCACGTGTACGATTCGTAATAGCAATACATACAGGCATCTTTTTTATTGCAATTGTACGATACATTAGATTTTGCGTGATTATTGAAAACAACTTATAATATATGAGGCGCTGGAGCTAATAAAGGCGAACTCAACATTTTGCCATTTCATTTTGTTTCATACTATTATAATAATTTTATTTCTTGTATTTTTTCTGTTCAGCAGAATTTTTCAACTGTTTTTCAATACACTTCGAGTGATATTTGTTGATTTCGCCTCTATAAGGGATATTTAAAACATGTTTCTCTTAAAATATGTCTTTATTTATTGTGTCAATCATTTGACAGATTATAGGTAGAACAGTAATGATACTGATTGTAAAAATGTTCAAAACAGAAATACTCGACATGCAGTGAACATCTTATAAAAGCTGGCTCTCCACAAACACTACAGATGGGCACACGTTTCTGGTTTTTCAAAATAACAAAAGTTCACAGGATTTTCAAAGACCACAGAATGCACTTCTAAATATCCGCTTTTATACCAAGCATATCTAAAAAGATCCTTTGGAGTTCCATTGCCTCCAAAGCCTACAGTCTTAAATTCATATCATGTACAATAGCTTTCCTCTCACAGCCATCTTCGCACTTTTGAAGTACATATTGCGTGATGAACATTAACTTATCTGTATTTTATTCACCTTTTTCTATACTCTCGGACCATCTGTACAGCTGTTACAAAGATTTAACTTTACGAAAACTTTTCTGTACACTGGTAAACGGACGGCGTACCTCTTCTCCGTTTTTCCAAAAGTCCATAGCTTTTCTCTCATAATTAAAATCAACTTTACCATCTTCATCGTTAACGATGCATTCTACAGGCTGAAAGCTGTCTCCTTCTTGGTCCGTGAACGAAGCATACTCTACAATTTGTGCACCGTGGGGTTCCGATGAATTGTCAAAATCAAATATACAGTCGTGTTCAATAAACGTTGCGGAATGTACGTCTTGTAACCTTTTTATAATATCACAAATTTCATTATGCGCATCAATGTCAACAGAGGTTAGAGATGTCTGTACTATATTTGCAACTTGAAATGTAGTAGCTAGCATGTGTATTACAATTAGCAACATTAATGTAATTCATTTTGCAAAATACTTTATAAATAGTGATCAGTGATATTTACCAACTAACAATCACCCTTGACTGGGTGATGTCAAAAACTTGACTACTCACAAGTTCCATCCCCGGAAATATTTATACATATATCAGTCAGAAAATACAAACCCGTAAATGTGATCAATTAATTTATCACGTTTATTTATTTATTTATGCTACAGCGGACTTTAAACTCGATAATAGACGCTTTATTTATTTATAAAAAAAGATAAATAAAAGAATCTATTTAGAAGGATGGATAGGGGGCACCTAAGAGCACTTCAGCCTAAGATTTAAAAAATCAAAAAATGAAATTTAAGGTCTGGTGGAGGGGGTAAATCAAAAAGTATCGATTTTTTGAAAAATATTTTTACACATACTTGTAAAAATAAAAATAGCATTCAACTTTTGTTTAAACTCTTTTTCGATATCTGTCACCGTTCTCGAGATATTCGAAAAGGAAGATAATTTTCCATTCTCTTTAAGGGGTGAAATCACAAAACAGGTATGTGTTATAGATGATTTACTGTACCTGTACATCAAGTTTCATATTTTTTTAAATTTCCAGGTTCGCAAACTTCCCTTGTTAGATACTATTGATAAGAAGTTCAATAAACACCCTGATAATAGCTTGTGTTCCGACAGTTTCAGATGATTATAAGTGTAATTGACAATTTAAAAGATTTGAATTTAAATTTGGAATATTGTATCTTGACTACGAATGAATGTTCTGTTGCGATATCCAAATCTGATGATGTTTTAACAGCTTCAAAGAAATAAACTACTAATGCTATATACTCTTCATACTATAATCATGTTCTTAATTTATCTATATCTAAATCTTCATCAGTTCAGTAAGTTAGAAATGTAATAAATACAATAAAGGAAACTGCAACATTTTTTATCATTTCTGCTAATCCCTCTCATACCTACATTTAGGAATGTGATGGAACATCAATCTTCCGTTCTTTGTGAAACACAATGAATGGAGTGATATGATGGAGTTCTCTAATTTATGATATTACTTTCGAAAATTATTGAATTATTGTTTTATATACCCTCACGGAAAGACATTTGAAATGTTGTAAAAGCTAAACTATTAAAATTATCCTCTCGCGATAGTGAAATTTTAGTTATGATTGTTTATCTTTCTGACTTATTAAGTTCTATGATTCAATAAAGTTGTTGCTTCCGGAAAGTTTAGGTCGATTTTACAAGGACAATTGGCGCAAGGTATATTTCGGGATACTTTTAAACTTATAAAAAAAAACGAGATAAATGTGTAGAAAAAATTGCATTTGCGTATAAAATGGCACACCTAACCGATATTGATAAAATTTAAATATGTTATGAGGATGAAAATATTGAACAACTTTTTCCAAAACATATGTACAGCTGCTCGGACTTAGTTTCCGAGACAGTCGCGAAAAACTGTTGCTACTGCTACAATGAACTGTACCAATACGTGCACCCATTCGTGACAGCGCATGTCCCAGCATGCAATTGCTACATGCCTATTGTTTGTATAAATATATCACGGTGGCCGGTGAGCAATCTGTAGAATGTGTGAATCGGTTGAAAAAATACCTGTAACTTGAATTGATATTTGAGTTAAGATTAGTATAGGTGTATTATGTATGGGGAGCACAAGGTTAGTACAGTCTTTCACGGCGGTCTGTCGTGTCAAAAACCCCGATGGAACTGATATTCCTCTGAATAGTGAGTACGTGCCTCGGTCCCTGCCGCAAGGTGGGTATCCCGGGCATCGTCTCACTAGGACGAAAATTTCGGTGCAGTTGGCGGGACTGTACTGACCAAATCCACACACCTCACCTCCACGAGGGGCTCCCTGGGACTCTGCACCGACTTTGTCGGGGCAAGAGTGCGAAAGAGTGTGTGGTAACAGGACGGATTTCATCGTTGACGACTTGGCGAAAAACATATATAAAACATGGATTGCACAACATCAGGATTAAACGTTTACGGTGCAGGGGGCGTCGGATCCCCCAGTACCGGTCCGATGGGTGGTTCTCGCGCGGGCCCCCACGGATCGTTAACCAGCGACCGCGGGACGTTGGCGGTGGGCAGTCAGGCCGCCAAGTCGAAACATGCTACTGGCTTGAATGATGTGCCTTCGGGGAGGGGCGACCATCGGTCGCAACCCACCGCGGGTGATTTGGGGCCCGACGTCACGGGGTGGTCGTCGGACTCCTCTAGCGGCGGCCGTACCTTGCTGCTGCAGGGCGGCCACTCACTGAGGAAGCGAGCGAGGAATGTCTCCTCCTCCGCTGGCGACGAGTCGGCATCGGTGAGTTACTCGCGGGCCTCAAGAGCGTC
>JAOPTO010001787.1:9610-57745 GCA_033822845.1 Tetrapedia diversipes
TGAAATTTATTCAAATTCGATCAAACAAAGACGATTTTAACCCTTAGCACTCGGCTGTCCCCTCTCGTGGGACATCGTAATCCTAGCATATGATAGTTTCGCAAATTTTCAGATTTTACTTCAGACCCGGACGTTAAATAGTCATATATGTAAATTTTAATAAACCACTTAACTAAACTAAATGTAATTTAATATACGTGAATCATAGTAAATATTTCGAATTTGAAAATTTTTGAAGTTAGTATCATTAAACGACTAACAGTTACCTCTCGAGTGCAAAGGGTTAAAGTTAATCCTTTGCAGTCTTATGTCCAACGTGTCTTGATACATCGTCGACATAGGAGCTGCTGAAATGAAATTGCGAATGCAGCGTGGACCGCAAAGGGTTAAACCACCAACCCTTGAATCACCAATACTTGTACCACCAAAAACCGCTCACGCCTAGCTAAACCCATACATAAGAACCAAAATTTGTAAGAATTAGCAAGTGTTCTGAACTCTACTAAAACTTTCGCGTCATTATTGTCCGAATCCTGAAAAACTGCGGTATTTTCTCTCCGCAGTGTATTTCATTTAAGCAATATAAAACCCCATTTCCAACGGCGACATCGCAGACAGCGCAAATCTCGGTTGCTTACCGACGATTTAACGATCTTTGGGTTCCTCCCCCTTAATCCAGCCTCCTCTTCTCTTATCAACTAGAAACACGAGGTTACATTTGTCTGGGAAACATCGAACTTCTTCTTAACATGTTTACCGCGCACACCTCCTTCGTTCGACGAACTCCACGAGCGATCCCGCGAAACAGACGAATCTTCACGGATCGATCGACGTGGATTCGATACCACCGAACCGAACTGTTGCGTGCGACAAATAGAAATCGTGCCACACGATTCTGATCGATTCTGATCGATCGATCGGCGAGCTAACGCTCGTCGACGCCAACGAAGTCAAACTAAAATCGCGAACTCGATGCAGCACGATCCGAGTTGTGTACCAGTTTTCACTTTTGCCATTGGATCACGGCTTGCTCCGTTTCACCTGGTTTCGTTCAGCCTCAAGGACACCGAGGTTGTAAGTGTTTGCATACCCGAGATGTCGCGGTGTCAGGCAGAATCCCGCGAGAAAATACTTACCGATCACCCGCGCCTCCTCGCGATTTATGAACGTCTATCTTCTTCTTATCGCCTGTTTCGTGCTGCTCATCTGTGTACGAGACGCGACGTCACGGTTTATCAAAGTTGGATCGTTCATAACAATAAACGAGACGGTGACGAGATCTCACGGAATTCTTTATTTGTTCTTTGGAACAGGTTCACGGTTTTTCGAGCGTAAGAAACGTAGGAGAATTGGGGGTGGGTGGATTTACGGGTTAGGTTCGGGTAGATACTCGATATTACTGGCTAGGAGTGTATAGATGGCCCAAAATATAAGTTTCCCTGCGAAATTTTGGGTTATGTTCGGGTGGATAAATGAAAATATTTGTTTCGTTCGGGTAGATACTTGGTATTACTAGTTAGGAGTGTATAGATGGCTCAAAGGACATGTTTTGCTTGCGAAATTACGGGTTAGGTTCGGGTAGATATATGAAATTATTGGTTAGGTTCAGGAAGATACTTGAATTTACTGGTTATGTTCAGGTAGATAAGTGAAAATGTAGGTTATGTTCAGGTAGATAAGTGAAAATATAGGTTATTTTGGGGTAGATACTCGATATTACTGGCTAGGAGTGTATAGATGGCCCAAAATATAAGTTTCCCTGCGAAATTTCGAGTTATGTTCGGGTGGATAAATGAAAATATTTGTTACGTTCGAGGAACTCTTCACGATCCTCATCTTTATTTAGGAACGCTTAATTTCTTAAAAATTTGTTAGCTTTCATTCGACCATTCTGTGATACAGATCGTAAATCTTGAGAATTATAATTGCCGTCTCCCTTGGAGTAACAAACTGTTTTCGCGATTAACCGAACTGCAGACTTTACGCCCTTTTTTTTTATCTTCGTCTGGAAACGTCGACATTTTATAATGTAACTTCTATAAGAGATAAACGGAATTACAAATAAAACCGCGGAAGAGATGTAGCTGTGAATTCAATACTTTAAATTAATTAAAAATAAAAATTTTCCCCTTTGAAATAAAGACAATTAAAAAAATATGATATAGATGATTTGTGTAACGTATAGTAGCGGGCAAAAGTTTAAGACCAAAGGGTCAAACAGTGCAAATTAATTAATCAACAAGAAATAACAGAATAAACAAAATTTGTATCCTATGCAAATCAGTAATTATCCTGCTGTCTTAAATATTTGTCGATTACCGTTAATTATTTAATCAATAAGAAATAACAGTATAAATAAAATAACAAGTAATCAATAAGAAATAGCAGTAATGACAATAAAAATGAATAGACAAATATTATTTGCAAACCATAAAATTATATTTTATATTATCCTGTCGTCTCCAACTTTTGTCCGCTACTGTACGTATCGTAAACGCGATTTTCTTTTGCCAAACAAAAAATTCACCCAACGTTTCGCGATCGTTTCGTCTAAAACACAATGGTGTGATCGTGACTGGTTCGATTCGAGGTTTCTCACCGGGAATTTGTTCGTCTCTACCGTATTGTACCGGTTTCCAATCGAACACGGTCTATTTCCGCTCGCTAAATTATTACCAGTAGGATATCTCCGAGATCTCTGTAGTTTCCTGCCTTTAATCGGTAGAACGTGATTCGCTCGTTAGCCTGGCGTGCAGACCGAGTTTATAAATATTTACGACAGTCCACGGTGACAGTAATAGTTTATTTTATTGTTACGAGCTCAGATACGGCGCCCGCGTTATCCCTGTGGTTTTGTTTGCGGTTTTGTTTCAGATAAGATTCGTAGAAATTCGATATCGTACAACAAATCTGTCACTATCTTTATACTTACTTGCTGCTGGCGGAAATAACAGGTCAAGAACAATAAATCGTTTGTCGAGGAAAAATCAGAAATTTAAACTCTTTGCACTCGATAGGTAATCGTCAGTCATCTAATGATATAAACTTCAAAAATATTCAAATTCCGAATATTTACCAAGATTCGCCTATACTGAAGGTCATTTAGTTTAGTTAAGCAGTATCTGAAATTTACATATGTGGCTGTATAACCTCTGAATCTGACTAATAAACAAACTAATTAAAATCAGAAAATTTTCGAAGCTATGACTTTGTGACTAACAGTCACCTCTCGAGTGCAAAGGATTAATAGACCCTATTAATCTTTTGAGTACTATGAGCGCATATATGCGTCCGACTGAAGTTGTTCGTAGGAACTATGGACGTATATACACGTTTGTGAAATTTTTTTTTTTCACCTTATGGCTTTTTTTGAGCTACACATTTCGGCGTTAAGCTTTTGAGTGCTGTGGACGCATATATGCGTCCGACTGAAGTTGCTCGTAGGGACTATGGACGCATATATACGTTTATTAATTTTGTTTTTTTTTCACCTTATGGCTTTTTTTTGGCCACACATTTCGGCGTTAACCTTTTGAGTGCTATGGACGCATATATGCGTCCGACTGAAGTTGCTCGTAGGAACTATGGACGTATATACACGTTTGTGAATTTTTGCTTTCTTCACCTTATGACCTGTTCTGGGGTTACACGTTTCGGCGTTAACGTTTTGAGTGCTATGGGCGCATATATGCGTCTGACAGAAGTTGCTCGTAGGAACTATGGACGTATATACACGTTTGTGAATTTTTTTTTTTCACCTTATGGCTTTTTTTGAGCCACACATTTCGGCGTTAACCTTTTGAGTGCTATGGACGCATATATGCGTCTGACAGAAGTTGCTCGTAGGAACTATGGACGTATATATGCGTTTGTGAGTTTTTGTTTTTTTTTCACCTTATGACGAGAAAAAGTAGGACAGCATCGTGCGATTATATTGGATTTATTTCACAAGAACACCAAACAGATATTACAGGCCTAAAATTGGAAACCAGTTTCCATGGTAAAACAAATAAGGAGTCGGCGACACATCACAGCTCAGCAAGTCGGTAGTTAAGGATAGATGCTGAAGAAGTCCACCGCGTAGCTGATTTCGTTGCAGCAGCTTACGAGTGGCAACAGGAAGTAAGTCAGTTCCCCGGTGAGAACAGCCAGAGGAGTTACCACCGACTTATCACGCGGCATCATCGAGAAGGTGTCGTTCATGTTCAACATAAGCCCGGCTCTGCCTGAAGGTATCCAGATCACGTCACCAATTGGGTTGTGACCCACCGGTGTGGGATTCCTGTGAAAACAAATTGAATTTATAAATTCCAAATTTCTTAACACAAGCCTATTAACACTTTGTGTTAATAAACTGTTAGTCGCCAAATGATAGTTTCACAAATTTTTAATCTGTAGTTAGTTTGTTTATTAGTTAGACCCAGTGGTTAAATAGATATATATGTAAATTTTAGTACATCGCTTAACTAAACTAAATGCCGTTTAATATAGGCGAATCTTAGTGAATATTTCGAATGTGAAAATTTTTGAGACTAGTATCGTTAGACGACTAATTGCATTGTATAAACTGAATTGTGCAATGTAATAAATTTGCTACAGTTTATCCTAATTTATCGCATTGGCTGGTCAATGTGCGAATTAAGTTCAGATTATTAAATAATTAAAATAAACCAAAGGAAATGTAGCATTGTACGCGATGACCGGTCAATTTGATAAACTGATCAGTATTTCTCAGATTGCCCGAATCTTTTAGACATCGTTCATAATAAATAAATTATGCATATTATGTAATCGAAAGTTATTCCCGCGTCACTGATTCGTATCTGACTGGAGCACGTGATTAAACACTTAGCTTACCCGTATTTCGCGAAGTTCGCCCACAGTTTGACCATCTTCTCCCGGAAATGGTTAAGAGGGTGGTTAAGTTCCTGGGGTGAATAATACAACGTCGAATAGAATATGAATCCGATATCATCGGTGTGAGACGAGTCTGAAATTAATGTTACGCTGCGTTCAGTCGATGCCCGTGCAAGCGTCGCGTTTGAAAGCCGACGTTGTAAAGCAAATAATTAATAGAGAAAAATAAATGTAAATAAATAAAAAAAATAAGAAAATAAAAAAAAAATAGAAAGGAAAATAAATAAATAAAAAGTGGAATAAATAAATAAATAAAACTAAAAATAAATATAAAAATAAATAAATACAAAGAGAAATAAATAAATAAAACTAAAAATAAATATAAAAATAAATAAATAAAAACAAAAATAAATAGAAAAATAAATAAATAAAAATAAAAATAAATAGAAAAATAAATAAATAAAAAGAGAAATAAATAAATAGAAAAATAAATAAATAAGTAAATAACTTTCGATTCACGACAAACAAGTTCGGATCGTTACCGTTCAAGGGAACTTGGAACATGTCGTGGAACTGATACGGTGTCTCGTACGATATCTGATAGTAATAGATAGGAAGGCCGTCGTTCAGCTTCTCGAACAACCTCTGCGTCAAATCATACTGTCCTACGGAGGTCAGTCCAGACAGGACCTGCGGAAACAATTCGTGTAACGTTAACGTGATCACCATATACAACAGCTGTTCGTTGCAAATTTCACACGCTTACGAATGTGATGTTTGAAATTGTTAAGTCCAAGGGTAGATTGTTGAAGGGTATGCTACCAAGGAACAAATCCCGTCTGATTTTATTTATACCTTCCTCTATGGCGTCTATAGTCTTGAAGGTCGCTGTCGATACAAAAACAGAAACATTTCAGTCAAACATATAAGAAATTCATTTTATCCTATAGGGAACTGGTAAACTGGTGAACGGGATGGCAAAAGGGGGGTATTGGTGTTGAGGTACAGGAAATTTCATTTCTACCTGAAATGGTTTAGGGATATGTAGTAACCAGGTATAAAATGTTTGGACTGTCGCCGCGTCCTCCAGTTCTTTGCTGTTTGTGTTGTGCGCCAGTCGTATAGACACCACCGATACTTTTATTTAATAAATATATAGCCATTCTTCTTTTACACGAATTTTTCCCCTTAACAATTGACACCATCCCTATTGTTTGCTTCCGGTCACCAATGACCATCGTGGTGTCACACATAGCGTCAGATTTCTGTCTCTTGGACAGCACCGCACCTTTAGCTTTCGCCTACATCGACTTAGACCTGCCAGATATTAGTGGCGATGTGTGACTTGCCTAACTATGCAATTACAAAAGTTGTGGGAATGGAGGACGCTTCTATCCGCTTTTGGCATCGTTTAAATTTCAGAGAAGAAGGCCATGCTTCTGCGTCTGTGATAAGGAGTTTTTGTCTTGGGTCTCGATTGCGAATGTGCCATTGGACACATCCACGCGGGACAGATTCGAAATCGTGGCGTCACAGAAAGAACCGTGGCCGGTCATACATGACCAACATGGCGGTCAAAGTGTTAAAGGTTAAAGTGGTACACACTTACATTGACCGTACGCCAAGTCCTCGTTGTAAGTGAAACCCATCATCATTGGATTCTTCTCGAATTGTCCGGTTTCGATCAGGGTTATGGGACACTCGCCCAAAAACACCGGTTGACCAAGCTTCACGTTCTCTTTGGTGGGGCTAAATAGTAATGTTCCCTATAAACACGAGTATCGAGTTAGGTCGCGACATCGTTAACGTTTTCAAGGAAGAACGTGTAGGTTAATCGAGTCGTACATTCGCTGGTATAGGGTAGAGTTTGTTGGTGGTTTCCACTAGTAGTCTAGGATCGGCGCGCATGTAGAAATCGTACAGACGTCTGGCATTGTTACTCGCGAAGCCGAGACGAGAGGCAAGCGTGTGCGCAGCTTGGCGCACCTGGTCCGGTGTATGATAAAGGGACACCAACGACGATCCGCTCTGATGAATCGATTGCTGGAACAGGCCTGTTGAACAGTGTCACGTGAAAATTTTGGCGCTCGAAGAATATCCGCGTCTCGTTTCAGAACAATACCGATTGCCTTCAGGTCGATACTTATCCTACGGCATCGGTATAAATTTATGTCGATGGTTTTGTCTCAGGTTAACCCTTTCGCTTCGAGCGCCGGATATATTCGGCATCTAAACGAAGTATTTACATATTGATATAATAACTAATTTCCGTTACATTATTAACAATTTTGAGCGCTACGGGCGCATATATGCGTCTGACGAAAGTTGCTCGTAGGAACTACGGACGCATATATGCGCTTGTCAATTTTTGTCTTCTTCGACTTACGACTTTTTCAGTGGTCACACATTTTTGTGTTAACCTTTTGAGTGCTACGGGTGCACATATGCGTTTGGTAATTTTTGTAATTTTTCGCTTACTGCAACGTGATTGTTAGTATACGAGTAACAATACTCCGTTTTCAGTAAACAACGCACCTGAGAGTATTCAGCGCTCAAAGGGTTAATTATATTAAACAATTAATCGTAAAGTCTTGTAAACATATAAATACCTAAAAATATGTAAACCGTAATTGGTCTAACATTATTAGAATAACTTGTGGTGACCTTCCTGCCCCTCCACTAGGAGGGATATATACGAGTTCTCACCTATCCATTTCTATCCCTGCGTCTAGGGCACAGGCCTGCTAGAGGTAGCCTTACCGATGAGTCCACTAGCAAGCTACGAACGAAACGCCGTTTTCCCATTCCCCATTCAGCTCTCCTTCTTCCTCATTCGCAACAGCCACAAACTAATGCAATTTTGTCCAAGTCTTTTCATATCGCAAATGTAAACTATGCTTCTTATATTAGAGCAACGACTCACTTGTAGTAAGTACAGTTGCCATTTAAGATTTAGAAAAAATAATCCCTGATACGTGCTTCCGTCCAGTGACGGCTGAAGCGAAAAGGGTTAACTCTAAAATGGAGTGTGTACTACCTCTGGACATCGGCGATAACAAATGGAAGTTCACAGCTCCAGAACCAGAGCTCTGTCCAAAAATGGTCACTCGATTCGGATCGCCACCGAACGCGGCGATGTTGTCGCGCACCCATTCCAACCCCATGGTTTGATCCTTCAGACCAGCGTTACCCATCGCCTCCGGGATGTCCAGGTACAAAAATCCTGGAACAACCGATTGCGTCACCGTTGTCACAAGTCATCTTCGTATCCTAACGAAGCGTTCTCGCGGGACATTTTTACCAACCAAGCGCGCCGAGTCGATAGTTGAGCAACACCAGAACAACGTCCTGTTCGATGAGGTAGTCAGGACCGTATAATTCCGCCGAGGGAGTGCCCTGCATAAAGCTGCCGCTGAATATCCACACCATGACGGCTCTTTTAGGCATGTCCTTCTTAAACTCCAACTAATGGGAATGGAGCGGAAAAAAGATGAAGTTTTTATGAAGAACTTCTTTCGATTTCTCTTGGTCTCTGCAATCAATGTTAACGGAATTCGTTGCGTTTACCTCGGGCGTGTACAGGTTCAGGTACAGACAATCTTCTTGTCCTATGTAACCACCAGCCTTGTATCCGTCTATCTGTGGACACGCGGGGACTTCCTTGGTGGTGTTCAGCACGTGGGTCCATGGCACAGGCGGTTGTGGTGGCTACGTAACAGTTCAATGCTCGGTGAGCTTCGCGATAATGTGCAGAAATTCAGCATTGTCTTCCTTAACCCTTTACACTCGAGAGGGGCAACTCTTAAGCTGAGTCTACACTGTCTGACAAATTTGTTTTTGATTTTGTCTTACGACATTTTAGTATAGCTTGAGACTGGCAAAAGTATAATCCAATGTATCCCAGTTTAGTGTAATTGGGACTCGGAAAACAATGTGTACGTTAACAACGAAACATGTTATATTGAGGGCTGAGTGTTTAAGAAAGAGGTGATTAACCCTTTGCGTACCACGAGTCGCTTTTGCGCTCTTCCGATTTCCTGTCGAGTGAACCGAGAGCATTTGACCGATCCAAATAATTGACAGCTCGCTTACAATTTATATAATATATAAAATATCTATATCTATATATATAAAAATGAATGTGTGTCTGTCTGTCTGTCTGTCTGTCTGTACTCGATAGATTCAAAAACCATACATCCAATCGCCGTGAAAATTTGGGAAATTATTAGGTATATCCCTACCTAAGGAAGGTTTTTGAAAAATTTTTTTTTAAATCAGAGTTGGGGTTCTAGGTGCTCCCGAACAAATATTCCAAAAATATTAAAATAACATTTAATTAGTAATTATTAATGGAAAAATTATGAACATGAATCATTTCGCTTGTAAAAGTTAAAATGTCGTTTCTGAGACAAAAATCTTGGTCTTAAATGCTGAAGATTATGTGCGTTTAATGTTCCGTTCCACACAAGACACTCCGCGGCGAGGCTCGCCGTAGCGAAAGGGTTAAAAACTGTCCGGTACGCAAACGGTTAAGAAAATGAAGTATTGCAATGGTTCTAACAGAAAGTTGCACGAAATGTGAGAAGATTTACCTTGTATCTGAGTGGCCCAACAGGTGGTTTCGCGAACGGGACACTCTTGAACGCGGAGTACTTCATCTTGTGCCAAATGGAGGATAAAACGAGGCCTTGCATTGGTCCATATTTGGTTTTTACCACCGGGGTGCGAGGAACTTCGTTGCACTCGCACAACGTCAGTAGAAATGCCAATACAAGACAGAGAAGTAGGCTAACGTTTCCCCATTCAGCCATTTTGCGAACGTTGGTCCTCGCTTTGGACAGATATTCTAAATTGAGGATAGCAGAAATTCGATTAGAACGATTACAGTTTATGTACAGAGTTTGTTTCTTCGGTGAAACGATGCATTGTATGGCATGTATGTTAGAAATTACATAATTGACAGGTAACTTTGTTATAGCGCTCAATTTATTTATACATAAGCCCAACAGCCCTTTTTTATTTGCCGATTGAAAATTGCCAAGCGGCACGACAGCGCTTCCGTGTCGAAAGATGCCAAAAAGTGCGATTCCACTGTTTTTAACTTACATACAATAAATATTTCCTATAGTTCAGTTTTGTTCCGACATTCTCCTGAGAATGATGTTACTCCAATTTTATCTTTCTTTTTACCTAAGACTGAAGGTTAATCGTAAAGTCGCGCATCGAAAGAAATAGAGTCTGCTGTGATTATGGGCTTCGCAACCTAGGAAGCTGGCGCTTTGAGGACAGAACAGAAGAAGCGCGATCGCGCTGCTTGGCACTCAAACGGTTAATAATATTCGTAGACCTTAGAGAACATGATTATTATGTGGATTATGGACGCGTATATGCGTTCGACCACTTCGACCGGGAATATTTAGCACTCAAAGGATTAACCCTTTGCGGACGAGTGTCGGATATATTCGCCCAACTTTCGCGCTGCGGCTGGCGTACGTCTGTCGTCGTAAACGATAAGATACGCATGGGTATACTAGCCTAAGAAGTCAGGTTTGGCTGAATTTGTTTGTTTATGATTTTGTTAGATTTTATAAAAAACTTATTTAAACAAAGCTTCAGTTTTTATAATGCAAACGCGCGACGTGAATATTTTCTTTACTACTTTTCTTTACGCTAGCTCGTCGAGCGGGCTCCGTCTGCAAAGGGTTAAATTCTCGTATAACGCACGGTGTACTTGATCACTTGTGAAATATAACTTGGTATAATTCGAAAAAGAGAAAAACATTTTGTACAGGAAATTCTACTTTTACTTTATCTAGTCGAGAGAGATGGTATTGCTCAGAATAATGGTTGTGAATAAAATAAAAGTGAAGCGCTTGGAATATTAATAAATGTATATTTAAAACAGTTTAATGATAACAACTTAAACGACTTTACAACTTAGCAATTACTACGTTCAGGATCACACTCTTTCTGATTTCACAGTCAAACTCTTGCTGCCCCGCGCTCGCATTTTCCCCCTCATATATTCTTCCAAACACTCATCTCCTTTCTTTCTAACTATCAATCTTTCTCACTCGAAACATTCGGTCACGTTCATCCGAAATTCCTCAGTCCTGATGTTTGCTCAAGTGTTCATCTTCCGTGGCTTAGAAACACTTCAGTCTAAACGTTCTATCGCTAAACTCAACCATTCTTCACATCTTCATAAACTCGCATCCACTCGATCGCATTCCAACGTTTTTGCTACTGTTTGATACATTTTCTTATTCACTTACTTTCATACAAGCACAACTTTCAGAGTCATAAGTTACGTTACAAAATTTTTATTAATTTTATGGATAAAAATTTTTATTAATTATTTTATTAATTACTTTATTAATTATTTTATTAATTACTTTATTAATTGTTTTATTAATTACTTTATTAATTTTATTAATAATATTTTTTTATAATTATTTTATTAATTTTATGAATAAATTTTTTATTAATTATTTTATTAATTACTTTATTAATTTTATTAATAAAAATTTTTATTAATTATTTTATTAATTTAAATTTTTTCGAAGTACATCTGTATAGAATATTGTGAAACTAACCTGAAAGACCTGGGCCAGCGAGGTTCCTCCGTTCCTTGTACGATAATGATATTCGGAACTTCTCAAGTGTTTATATACGTATATGTGTCCATGCACAATCGGACGTAATTAATGGCCTTTCATAACCAATTGTTTGTTACTAGTATTACCGATTATCATTTGTATGCGCAAACGTAATCATAGACGAGGTAATTAAATACTAGGTAGAAAGTGGATAATCACCGAAAGCTGGTACTGAAAATGAAAAACCGTTTGATAAAAGCTTTCTGCTCTGCGATAACAAATTTCAAGGTGAAAGTTTATTGGTAAGTTATGTGTTTCAAGCTAAATAATTGCTATAATCTGCTCCGTAATTGTATTATCTTTCGAGGAATATCGGAAAGTCCGAAACGTTTGGCTCGTGGAGCATTTCCACGTGTGGACGAGTTTTCTTCAACTCTTTGTACTCTAAACCATAGACGGCTATGGACGTTATGGAGTTGCGATCGAGTGGATGCGAGTTTCGAAAAATCTGAAGAGTGCTTGAGTCGGGCGATAAACGTGTGAACGTAGAATGTTTTGGACTAGAGTGTTACTAAGGTGCGAAAGATGAGCACTTGAGAAGATATCGCGACCGAAGAAGTTTTAGTGAACGTGATCGAATGCATCGAGTGAGATAGGTTTAGAATTAGATAGAAAGGAAACGAGTGTTTGGAAGAATGTATGACGAGGAAAATGCGAGCGCGTGGCAGAAAGAGTTTGACTGTGAAGGCAGAAAGAGTGTGATTGCGAAGGCAGAAAAAACGTCATAGGTGCTAAGTTGAAAAGTCGTTTATATACTATTGTAGGAATGTAATCGAGCGGATGCGAGGCTGGAAAAGTCGGAAGAGTACTTGAGTTGGGCGATTGTTGTGCGAACGCAGAATGTTTGGGCTCGAATGTTTCTAAGGCGTGAAAGATGAGAACTTGAGGAAACAGTGCGACTGAGAAATTCTGGGTGGTCGTGACTGAATGCGTAGAAAGGTGACAATTAGAATGAAAGGAAACGAGTGTTTGGAAGAATATATGATGGGCAAAATACGAGCGCGGAGCAGAAAGTATTGGACGGTGAAGTGAGAAGCTAAGTAGTCAGCGTAGAGAAAAAGAACTGTGTAGTTTGCGAAGCATAAGCGTAGTTTGTTATTTTGTGTTCGTTTGCGTCGTTTTAGTTTGATTAAATACACGTATATTTATCATTTTATTCACTTCTCTCTCTTTTCTTTTTTTCACTTATAACCTTTCCTATACTATTAACCCTTTCGCTACGGATGGGTCCTCCGTCGCAATACTCCCGCTGAACGGGCTGTCGTGATGAGCCGCGACAAAACTGTACAGCTCACTACAACATGAGCTGCTTTGACGGTGTTTTCTAAAACACCAGTAGTAGCAAAAGGGTTAAGTTGTTACTATTAACGTTTTAGGTACGGCTGAATTGTGCGCGAGGTCTATTCCCTGGACGGCGGAGTTTCACGCGAATTATGCATAAGCGGTGCAACACTGCAATATGTGACGAATAACACTGTTCTCTACGCGAGTACGTTGGAATGAAATATTTGACGATTAAATTATAATTTTCTTTAAAATATATCACGCATACTTTAACTTTTACAATTCCCTATTTAATAATTAATAATACAGTTGGGTATGTTATATAAAGAGATGATATCCGCGAAAGCCACTATAGTGGCGCGTCGATCCTAAAAGGTTAAACTATCTTAAATATAAATATATTATTATATTCTAAGCATTTCAACTTTATTTTGCTCACACCTGAGCCCTATCATCTCACTTTACTGAATAATAAAGTAAGGTTGATAATTAGAAAGAAAGGAAACGAGTGTTTGGAGGAATCTATGGACCGTCTATTTCGAAAGTGGTGTAAGTCCATTTTCCCTTGTTTCGAGAAAATTAAAGGATAGCATATCTCTTAATAAAAAAATACAGATTAATTATCTCAAGTCTGGCAATGTTTTTACCGATTTATCGATATATAATTTGATTATAAAAATTTGTATCAAACGAATTTAACATTAAAATAATGTATATTTACGGGCTGCAAATGGACTTACACCGCTTTCAAAATTAGTCGATTGTGAAAATCGTTTAATTTCAATTTTGAAAAATCAGATATCGTTTAAAATATTTTATACTAATGCAATTTTGTTTACAAATAATAACAAGATATAAAATAGAAGCAGTATTTTTAATTTTAAACGTTAATTATTATGTTAAAATTAACATGATACATTGGTAGCATTTACTTATGCTCTTCTTGTAACAGTGTTTTAAAACGTTTATGACGCACAGGAAGTATATAGTGTTGTATTCCCGGTGAGAAGAAATACCGTAACACGAGGTTTATTTAAAAAGTTTATTCTTAAGAGTGAGGTCGAGCGGGGACTGTCGTGGACTGAACTCTAAGTGCTGGTGATCTGGAATCTGGTACCTTTAAATGTTAGGAAAAGTAGAGTGGTAGGGATGAGATAGGATGAGGAAAATTTGGAGTTCAAGGGGTACGGATGAGTTAGCGGCCAAAGGACGTGGATGAGTCAGTAGAAAGTGAGGGTTCAAGCAGTACAATGTTTGGAATAGGATGACTATTGGACGGATGACTGTTGCGATAGGATAGTTGATAGGAAGGAACGATAGGAATCCAACAATAGGGTAATAACTGATCCATATCCTTATATTTTTCGTAAACAATAGATCTAACATCGTGATATAACGGCGCCAGGGCGATTTTTTTTCACCCTATTTCGCTGTAGTAGGCCATCGTGGAGGTTTTAGTAGGTAAAAATCCTATATAACTTCGTAACCCCCCCCCCCTCAGGGTGACAGGATATGTTTCCGAAGATTTCCTCCGCGGAAAAAAAAAAAATTTTTTTTCAAATTTTGGCAATCTTCGCGTAATAATCTTAGTCTTAAATTCTTTGTCCTCCATTGATGTTTTATATGAAATAGTATATGGTGCAATTTTGAGAAACCTAATCCAACATATTTACAACCAATTTACTATCTCTCCATTAGCGTTTCTGCTCATCTGCCTTTTGATTGCGTTCTATAGATTTTTTATTGAAACAAAATCCTCTCGTTTCATTTCATATAAAATGAATTTATTATGTTTTTTACATTCTTTTATGACATGACAATCTTGTGATGTGTACAGGAAATTCTTTGTTCGTAATGTCTGACACCTGTCTATGGAAATTGGACTTTCACCACTTTCATCATCTATGGTTACACAATTTCTTTTATCGGCCAATTTTAAGTTGGACATAGTATACGAATTTATTTAAAAATTAAATACTCATTAACTATAAATATAAAATTTACGCTGAATTAAGCAAAAATTACGTGATATCTCATTTCTTTTAAAAAATGAACTTGTACCATTTTTAAAATAAACGGTCCATAGGACGGGGAAAATGCCAGCGCATGGCAGAAAAAGTTTGACCGTGAAGGCAGAAGGAGTTTGACCATGAAGGCAAAAAGTGTGTGATTCTGAGGGAAGTAAGAACATCGTAGTTGCTAAGTTGAAAAGTTTTTTATGTTGCAAAACTGTTTTACATATACATTCATTAATATTTTAAACACTAAACTTTTATTTTATCCACACCTGAGCTCTATCATCTCGCTCTACTAAATAAATACAAGCAGAATTTCCTATAGATAATTAAAAGCGTCAAGTTTCTATCAGATTAATGGCATTCGGACGTGGTCTGCAGCATTGTCTTTATCCCGTTTTGGATGAGTATCGTGGACAGATCCACCGGAATTGGGCGCAACGAGAACTCCGTGTTCAGGTCAAGCTGAACTCCCAGCGGGCCCGATGGTACCCATTCGACGTTAATCGGGTTATTGTCCTTCGGAGTAGGATTTCTGAAACATTAAAAGAGTAATTTATGTACTGCATTGAGTTTCGTGTGACATTTTTGTCTACAGCATAATATAATACTAAAATATAAAAATAATTGTTTCAAAATATAAAACTAATTTTTGCGATATCCCGCTAACCGAACTCTTGATCACACTACGGTTACAAACGAAGCATAATTTACACTCGATTTATGGTTCACTGGCTACTTTTGTTTCAACCAGAATCACCGTACTTTAATCGGTTGCTACTGTACTATACATAGTAGCGGACAAAAGTTTAAGACCAATGAGTTAACGAAATTAAGCTAACTAATTTATAAGGAATAGTATGATGAACAAAATTTACGTTCTGTGCTAATGAATTTATAAGTCATCACATTTATAGCCTCCTTAGTATATAATCAAGTTTTGAATGTTCCTTCTGACTTTCTATGTAATTAGCTCTGAAGCAGCAATGTGTTTGTAACGTTGATATGCACAGCAATCGGCATATTGTTCACTTGGGGTTCAATATCGTAAATAAAAAGAAAGAAAATAGCGTTCTACAGTAATAATAATAAAAATGAACGTACAGACCACAAAACTATGTTCTACATTGTTATCTCGTCTTCAACTTTTGTCCACTACTGTACATACGTTATCATTATTATAATTGTATAATAAGGTAAACGTAACCGTGGATAAAGTCGTTACACAACTGTTACTGTTCGTTATAATAAATAGTAGTTTCGTTCAGAAAGAGATGTCGTATGCCTGCGATCGAAGAGACTGCAGTGAGAGAGGGTAGGGAGGAAACAAAAAAAGTACAGTCCTTTCAGTAATGTTTAAAAGATTCGAGAAAGTTGTCGGTAGAACATACTTGTAACAACTAGTACATTTAAAACACTCGTAATAACTAAGTAAAAGTAAAGCAAAGATTCGTCTATATTTTTTTTTAAACGTGTCTCTTTTCGTCTATATTTCTCTTCTATGTATATACGTAAATACCCGTTATTGATAAGAAAGAAGCGTGTTATAGTGTATTTCGCGCACGAATTCTGAAAAATCACCAACAGTTATAATGGTATCGAAATTGTAGAAGAATCGTAAAATACGATCGTGGATCAACGTCGTTTGCAACCATTGGAGTAGCGTAACAAGTGGACAACGAATTGGAAATTATAAGTGTGATACAAATAAGTGAATTCATACCCGTATTTGGCGAAGTTAGCGTACATGGTGACCAACTCCAACTGGAACTTACGGTACGGGTCGTTAGGATCTTTCGGTTCGGGAATGATTGTTTCGGAAAATATATCCTGAAGATCGTCCATATGTCCGACACCTGAAATTTACACACGGTTACGATTTACTTCCTGCTTGCGTGCTTTGCAATTTTCTCGACAACCAACCGTCGTAATGAACGCTTAATAAGTATTGGTGGAACGGGTTCGGTGATTTGAACGACTCCAGATAGTAATAGACCGGAAGGCCATTGTTGTGTTCGTTCACCATCTTCCGTAACAGATCGACCGAAGAGACGAATAAATACTTTGACAACACCTGTTGACAAACGAGTAATTAATTAGCGATAATTCGGATGACGAAGAAATCTTCAGCCTTGAAGCGGAAAGAAACTGTTGTTGGTGTGACAGAAAGAGAAAGAGAAGGAAAAGGAATGGGAGAAGCGATCTTTCGTACGGGGACTGCTAGTGGACACATCGGTAAGGCTTACCTAGCAGGCCCTTGCTTTATACAGAGGTTTAAGAAAGGATAGGTCAGAACTTGTTTATATATGTTGGCAATACCGCATTTTGGGTAGTCGCTGAAAAATTGGCTAGACCGCAATTTATGCGAGTGACCGATTTATGACTGGGTATCTGGTGTGCCTGACGAGAGAACATGTTACAAAATATGAATGCATCCCCAAAGCGCCACTCGACGGCTGGCGCCTCGAAGGCGTGCAGCCATCGGGCACCAAGGGATGTATTGTTTATATTAGTCGTGGGAAAGCCTAAACATTGCGAGCAACCAGACGTTGCGTCGCCAAAACGAAAGGACCTTTGTCATGTAGGATCTGACCACGTAGTGGGGAAGGCTATGCAGTCTTCCGAAAAGAGGATTGTGATGAACCACACAGCACTTACCCCAGAACCGCGATCAGACATAGACAAACCTTTTAAAATTTCTATCATATAATAACCGTGAAAAACTTGAACAATTGCGAGAAAAGTCGTCGGTTGATTCCTACTAGTGGCGAGGACAGGAAGCCCGTCACAAAAATTTTGCCTGACCTAAGGCACAACGGTGGCACTAATTCGCCAGCGTGTTCTAGCCCGCCGTTATTTCGTCAAAAGGTACGCGAGACCGACAGAAATGAAACTTACGTCCACCAACGCTCTATTGTTAAGGTCCACGACGCCTTTAACCTCTTTAAGTAGTGCCGAAAGTAGCGGCGTCACTGGCTCCTGCTCCAGTTGCGTGTGATTCCCAAAGATTCGAACGAATGCTAGAAAAGAAAAAATGTGATCGCTGAAGTCGATTCGGATAGAGTTTGCGCCTGAATGGTCGCAGATCGGTAACAGCTTTACAAATATCATTGTTGCAACAAAGAAATAGGTATAGTTAAGTCTTTGTGGGTAATAATATCACGGCGAATCAGTCACGCTTCTTGTCCCGGATACGAAATTTCGGAGGAAGGAAGTTATACCTTTAACCCTATCGCTATCGACAATTCAGTCCGCCGAATTACCGTTACCGAGCGGAAACACGCATCAGAAATATGCACAGTGCGGTTAGCATCTGTGTATACGTTTTTCTAACTCTTAAATATCAACAGTATTGAATAAAACAATCATTGCTCTAAACGTAAAAAGTATATTTACGTTTCTACACGGTTGAATACCACTAGGGTCACCGGTGACCGGCACTCAACTTGACGGTGGCGCCGTGGGGGTCAAAGGTGACCTTCGCGCTCAGATGAGTAGAAATACATAATTTGGTCAAATCTGAATACTTATAAATTTCTCATTATTACCATCGTTAATGTAATGGTGTGACGGAATTAATGAAGTATGAAACATCGAAAAATACTTAAACACTGTAACTTATTTGTTGCATACAATATTTCAACATTATACCTGTCGAATAATAGAAGATTCATCGTGGCGCCACGGACAAACCATTTAAAACCGGAGTAATTTATTAATTAATTAATTTATGGATCAAAATTATTGAAACAGAAAATTATTGTTGTCATCGACTACCAGGTGGCGAAAGGGTTAAATGGGCTATCGTAAGTCTCGATTGATATCGAAACTAAGACCGGACAATCGTTTCACAGTGGTTGCGGTGAAATGCTTACCGAACAGGAACGAAGCCATCTCGTCGGTGACGAAACCCATCATCCTTGGCATCTTCTTGAATTCTCCCCTCTCAAACTGTGCTATGGGGCACTGGGTTACTATTGCGGTGTTATCAAAGTCGAGCGTGACGTTTTCTATGGTTGGCCTGACCGGAATAAACATGATTTGCTCCTGAAGAAACGGTAAATACGAATGAGGCGCAAACAAAGTTTTGTTAAATTATTTCGATACGTGGATCGAAACAATCTTGTAGCAAATTTCATTGAAATTTTTCGTTGATCGCGATGAATTGATTTCAGCAGACTGATAAAGTTCTATTTTTAAACGATAATGTGTGGGTAAAAATTGAAGTCGATGTTTACCAATATCTCGGTTGCATTCGCGAGTTCCATCGCGGGAAGCCTCATAAGGAGGTGATACAGCTCCTCGTCGTTATTGACCACGTAGCCGAGCGCGGTAGCTATTCCGCGAGTAACCTTGTGTGCCTCAGTGGGTGAGTTGTACCCCCATGGACACAACGCGGATCCACTCATTTGAATCGATCTTGAGAATAGACCTAAAATCGATATAACTTGTTGTAACAGGGTAGAGTAGGAAGGTTCGAATGCTTGTATCGTTTCTCAAGGCTTACAAAGTAACGAACGCGTAACTTCGTTATACAAAATAAATAAGAACATATATCGCATAAGAAATAAAAAGAAATGTGAATGCCATTAAAAGTGTTCGCTTAATTTTTACGTTTGATCCTTTTCTCTCAGGATTAAGAACGCTGCGGAATGTTTTTAGCTTTGATATTCGGTTCAGCCCTGCTGTCGGTCCACGGGACATTTTTGTCCCATAAGTGCTACCGTTTCGTCTAAAAGTCTCGTTAATCTTGAACTGGATAGACAAAGAAATTGTTACCTGTTAGAGTACTGTTCTATCAATTTTGTTTCGAGGAACACAAAATTCTCTATAAACAACATCGAATTAACATCGATCCAGCACCAATTCTGTGATATCTGTGGTGACATGAAACCCCTCCGGGTGTTCTAAGGGGCTGCATCAAACAGTTTACAATAGGGCCTGAACGTCGGTCCGTCATTCCACCCAAACGGTCAGTCGTCCCTCATCCGGAAAAAAATCTCAGAGTCCTTTGCATGCCACCACATTTTCCCCTTACCGACACGTCCGCGGAATATAAAAACCGTACTTCGCTGGAGGCTAGACTTAGCCAGTCAATCAGCCCCTTACTGGCATATCAGGTCGAATCGTGTATCAAAACCATGAATAAAGACTCTACATATTAAATGTTTACCCCTCGATCTCGGTGACATTGCGTGGAAATCAATGGACGCGGCCCCTGCGCTATGTCCAAACACCGTCACCTGGTTGGGATCGCCGCCAAACGCGGCTATGTTCTGGTTCATCCATTCCAGCGCCAGACGCTGATCCTTCAGGCCAGCGTTGCCCAGCATTTTCGGATGGTCCAACGCCAAGAATCCTAAGGGACGTCGATCATTTAAGTTTCACGGCCATCGACCACGGATGCGCGTTTAAAATTCATCAACAGTTGAATTCGGCTATCGAGTTGAAGAAGGTAAAGCAGGAAAGAAAAAGGAAAATTGAAGAAGGACTAGACGAACAAAGATAGGGAGAGGTGTTAGAGGGAATTAGAAGACTAGAGAAATAAGGAAAAAGTGAGAGGGAGAAGTAGAAAAAGAAGTACAAAATAATCAAAGAAATGGGCAATATTAGAGCTAAGTAGAAAATAGCTTACTGTAGATTTATAAAATTTTAAAATTATAATTTACAATTTATATCGTTTAATCTTATAATTTTAATTTTATAGTTTTATAAATGTACAGTAACCTATTTTCTGTTTAGTTCTATTGTTGCTCATGATAAGGAACAGGATAATTTGATTCAAGAAGGAGTGAAAATTAGTAATTAGTGGTAGAAGTAGAATTGAGAATGAAATTGGATAAAATTATAAACCGGAAGCCATTCTAAGCCACATAGGCAAGGATTGTAATAAATAAAAAAAAAACAATAATAATAACTCGGCTCTCCCGCTTGGACACACTGTGAACGAATCATTCCGGTTGAGCGTCCAAAGTTAAAAGCCTAAATTGTGGGTCTGTCAAGTGAAACAGCAAAAAATTACTTAATTACCAAGCGCTCCGAGGCGATAGTTGAAAGTAACCAACACAACGTCCTGTTCAATGAGGTAGTCAGGACCGTACACGGAGGGATCGCCGTATCCGACTATATAGGCGCCGCCATATATCCAAAACATGACTGGTCTCAGTTTCGGCGGGGATGAGAAATCAGTCTGTCGATGAACACCATGAATGGGTGAACTTGATTTTTCAGAGAATGCTATCGACGCGTTCGCTGCGGTCACTAATTTGGTAATCATTTACATTAGGCCAGATCTCATCGATTTTGTTGATTTTTAAATTGATTTTTAAATTGTTGTACAAATCAATGCTCTGAACAACTTTCTCCTATATATATTCTCCAATAAATTCAATCAATAACATCTATTTTCAAATGTATAAAGTAATTCATACAATATAAGAAAAGCTTTATTCGTGCAACCTGTCAGAATACCCATTTTGGGACCTTTTAAGAAATATAAAATATTTTAACAGCAAAGTATAATTTGATTAGAATTATACATTACTGTTACGCAAAATTTTGTGTATTTTCGCGTCAAAAATTCAAGAAAAAAAATTTAGTAGTTAATGAGTTAATCGTCGGCAGTTCTAGCGTTTGGGAACTTTCTTGTTTAAAAAGTACCTCACATCTGTGGTACTTTCTTTCTGTTCGACAATTCGACAGTTCTACTTTACCCCTCAGAGGTTTAGTTACCGTTTACCGGATGCAAAGCAGTATCGAAAGAAAAGAGACGAATGTATCGATTTCGAACTGTGTGCCTCGCGCCGCAGTGAACGCGTTAAGAAAAGCGATATTTACCACAGGGGTGTACACGTTTATGTACAAGCAATCCTCTCCTCCCAAGCGCTTTGGTATTAAAATGTTATACTGCGTGCATTCGTTTCCTTCCTTAATGGCGTCGAGAGTTCCCTCCCATGGATCCATAGGCACGGGGGGCTGAAATAAGTGTATCGAGCGTTTGAAATAATCGTGCATTTGCTTTGCAAGAGTAATAGGAACGCAGTGTGAAATGTATTAGTAGTATTACGGATTTTCATAAAAATCTATCCGTTGATGAGGTTAATTAGAAGAACTATAGTCAAATTAAGGCTTGTTCCATCGTCTGAATATTAACCCTTTGCAGTCGGCAGATTTTTCGGCTGGGACTACCAGCAAGTCTGGGCGAATTTAGCTTTTCGGAGTCATTGTTTCCTAAGCGATTTAAGGTGGATATATCTACATTTAAAATCACACACTATGTTGATGCTGATTTGTAATGCTTAATAGGGCTTAAACTGCATAAAAACAGAAAGAGTTAGCTTTTTGGCATTGTCTCGTCTTCCGCTGTACGGCAAGATTTGTTTGGGAAAGATAGCGCACCGATGTCCTTTTCGGACTTCAGATAAACGCCCGGTTACCATGGCTGAACGGCAATGGTTTTCATATAAAATCAAAGCCTCAAACCGTTAATATCGCCAACGAATCTACCTTGAAATCCTGAATAATTGGAATGTTTATTTCTTACTAAACTTTGAAATTCAATTTATAATTTATTATATTTTTATTTATTTATAAATTGATTTCTATTTACTTATATATTTCTCGATGGCAAAATAATGCGTGAGACGTCTGAAATGGCTAGCATTCTGTTAATCTAAGTTTTTCTGGATTACTCTTTCGAGATGTGATCATGCCGCCAAAGCGGCGACACCGATTTCTACGACAGTTTTGAAATGCCGCCACAGCGGCGACACCGACCGCAAAGGGTTAACACTATTCCTACCACGACCGGCCACACGATCGTTTTAAAAATTTCGATTTGAATTTTATACGTACTACGTAATTGAATCTCCTTTAAACATTATACTTTTCCTGAAATATACGTATAATACAGTTTTCAATACTCGCTTACTTTTTTATTGTTTATTTTCTGAGAAAAATTTTTAGCCTCTTTTACGTATGAATGTCGCTGTAGGAATAAGTACATGTGAAGTGTCGGTAGGAATAGTGTTAATTTGTCACCGTTCGAATGCGATGGATTAATAATAGCTTTAACGAAATTACCTGAAATCTGAGGGGTCCAAGAGGCGGTTTCGCGTACGGGATTCCTTTGAACGACGAGAATTTGACGGAGTTCCACACCGTGGAATTGAAGATACCGCGCACGAGGCCATTTTTCGTGCGCACTACAGGACCATGGACTGCGTTGGCGCACTGGATCAAGGCGATTGCCAACAGGAAATGCAGTAAACTTGGCATATTTCGGTGGAGCCAGCAAATTTCTGCGAAGCGTACGTGAACACAGTGAACATTTCGATAAAACGAAAATTCAGTCGGCGGAGCTTGCAAGTGTAAACCGGCGAGGTATCGTTACGCGATATTAGCAAAGGTAAAACACAATTAATTTAGCATTTAACCCTTTGCACTCGAGAGGCGACTGTTTGTCGTCTGATGATACTGACTCCAATAATTTTCAAATACAAAATACTTACTAACATTTGCCTACATTAAACGTTCTTTAGTTTGGTTAAGTAATATACTCTAACTTACACATATGACTACTTAATCTCTGATCCTAGCTACTAAATAAACTAAAGTAAAGTCTGAAAATTTTTCGAGATTATGGTTTGGTTACTAATAGTCACCTCTCGAGCGCAAAGGGTTAAACACGGACTATTGTTTGTTGAAGAGTGTTAGAATTTGTATACGGAAATATTACGAAGCTAAAATTGATCGAAAAACCAGTTTTCCCTTAACGTACTTTCTGACGGGTTTCTTCCAAGAACCTAAACCGCGGATGGCAGTTTAGAAAGTAAAAAAACGTTAATTTTCGAGTTGCCCCCTATGCACACACTGGTTCAGCCTGTATACAAAGTACTTTATAATGTTTCGATGTTCGTTGCCGCCTGTTATATGTAGACATGCTCATGCGAGACCTATAATTATGTGTAATCTCGATATCGTAGAAAAAAATTATTTAATATCATTTTTATGTTTTGTATGTTGAACATAACCATTCTTAAACGATAGCTGGAACGCCGATACGGATCGTTTAAAAACATATTTAGCTCTTTTGTGCTGTTACATCCGGCTTAATTGTCAAGTGTGAAACTTTGTCCCTGAGTTGCGAGTCGAGGGAAAGCATTTGAAAAAAAAAAATAAAAAAATAATCCTCAAACTGTCTGCATTTTTTTTCGTTCACTTATTTGCGTGCAGATCGAACATCAAGATCATTTTGATATCCTTCGAATTCGCTAACTCTGAGATCACTGAAGCGTACAACATTCTATCACCCATGGTGATTTTGCTTTAGTAGTATAATAGTGGTATTAGAGCTTTAGAATTTAGAGCTTTACAGAGCTTAAAAGAATGCATTTACTTTAGAATTTCTATCACACACCCGAGAAGTTGATTCCGATTGCTTTTAAAATTCAAGCTCAGAACCTGAGATTTGACTAGGTTTATGCTCTGAGAAACTATAGGTAGAAGTTGGATAACGTTTTATCGCGATTTAGACCGGATATGGACTAGCGACATTTTGTCGAAACAGATACGAACGAAAGTTTCTGGATGCCGTGTCTTTTACGACCGTGTAGAAGCTATAAACATAATAAATCCTTAATTACGTGTGCTCCATTTGCACAAAGTTTATAGATGCAGGAGTTTGTTGGCCTGAGTATTGATCACTCGTTAGTGAGTAGATCGTCAAGAATTATACGACCGTGTAGAAGTTATAAATATAACATAGTGTTGCGTTCTAAATTAGGGTAAATGTATGTAGAATGATGACCCTATACCTGCGTAAGCGTCCTCTGTAGAAGGGAAACGGTGACCAGCCCTTTCTACATACAGCACTTTCAGTCAATGGTGATTGGTTCAGGATAGCCGTCACTTTTACTATAAATATCTGTCAACCAAAAACATTGTAAGGGAACCACGAAGATCGACAAAAGGAGAGTACCAGCATATATATTAAACTAAAAGAACTCAACTCTGTCGTTCACATTTTTGACACCTGAACGACTCCCAATTGTAACATTGTCAACTTTATCAGGCGCAAACCTTTTCGCCATACAATACGATTCCAGTAAAATCGGGAAGTCTTTAGTGAGCAACACACAGCTCTCGCAGCTAAATCGACGTTCAAATCACATAGCCTTAATTAGGTGTGCTTCATTTGTCACGTAAACTTTCCAAAATAGTGACACATTCTAGCATACTAATGCAACGGAAAGATTTGTTCGTTCCATGGAATTCTAAAGGTGTGTGGCTGTTGGAGAGAGAATGAAAAGGCTTGTGATGGGGTGTTTCATCTGGGGCCTGCTATAGCACTCCATCGTTAAGGCTAGCTATCAGGTTCATGCCCTAGACACTGGGATAAGAAGGGATAGGTCAGAATTCGTATATATATAAACTGCGACAGCCTCGAGCGCTTGAGAGACAGGATAAATCGCTAAATCCCTTATAATGGGATTTGGAATGGAGGATAGGAAGGTCGCCACAGGTGTATCGTTTTCAACACATACAAATCGTCGTGACGGAAAGCTAGTGACTTCATTTTTGTTGAAAATGAATTGAACACGGAGTATTTTATCCAATTTCACGAGATGGTTAGAACGAGACCTTACATTGGCTCGTATTTCGTTTTTGTTACTAAAGTACAAGAAGTGTCGCTGCTCTCGTACGTTGATATTAACGAATTGAAAATCAGAGTCGCGAGCAGTTCACGTCACATTATTGAATATTCTTATTTCTTTTATATCCAGTAAACTGTTTCAACCGTTACAAGTTCATTATTACATATAATAAATTATGCTGCAAAACGTTGGAATCAGGTTGTGCAGGATATTGTAATTAGATTCTGAGGAAGTAACCGGAACGTTTCAATTTCTGCTCACGACTCGCTGTAACATCTGATGTTTCGCGAACGCGTATGTGTGAAAAAATATATATATACATGCGTACGAACGTATACAATCAGATATAATTGTCAGGGTTTAAAAACGGTTCGCTTATTACTATTATTAACTCGCCATTATACGAATGCATGTAAGTAATTATACAAGGAACTTTATGATCTTTAATTATTGGGTAGCACGCAAACATTGAGTGAAAAATGGAACCGATAATGAAAACGTTCGTAAGAGGATAGATTTTCAAGGCGACAGTTTATTGTTAGATCATACGTTTAAACATAAAAACAGTTCTTCTAATCTATAAATTCATTTCACTGGTTCCTAATATTTTTTGGTCCCCGCTTCAATCTTAGTATTCAGGAGGATACTTTCCAACCTCACATTTCTCTATAAACTTGTCAATGGTTTAATCCTCCTCGAGCTATTAAACTTTTACATTTGTGCTTGGATTATTCGCAGAAGCAGATGAATATTTACCGAGTCAGTTATGAATAGCTTGACCCTTTGACTGCAAGAGGCGTATATTAGTAAAATTAAATGTAAACCTATACGCATGTAATTATTGCAATATTTCAAGGATTTTCTGAAAGTGGAAGAATACATGATGGGATGAATGCGAGCGCGTGGTCGATAGAGTTTGACCGTGAATGCTGAAAGCGTGTGATTCTGAGGGAAGTAAGAACGTCGTAGTTGCTAAGTTGAAAAGTCGTTTAAATTGTTATTATTAAACTTTTTCAAATATACGTTTATTAATATTTTAAGCACTTCACATTAATTTTATTCACGCCTGAGCCTTATAATCTGACTCTACTAAATAAATAAAAGTAGAATTTCCTACAGATAATTAAAAGCTTCCAGTTTCTGTCAGGTTAACGGCATTCGGACGTCTCCAGCAGCATTGTCGTTATCTCGTTTTCGAAGCCTATCGTGGACAGATCCACCGGAATTGGGCGCAACGAGAACTCCTTGTTCAGGTCAAGCTGAATCCCCTGCGGGCCCGATGGTACCCATTCGACGTTTATCGGGTTATTGTCCTTCGGAGTAGGATTTCTGAAACATTAAAAGAGTAATTTCCGTACTGTAGTATGTTTCGTGTGAAATTTTTGTCTACAACATAATATATTACTAAGATATAAAAACAATTGTTTCAAAATATAAAATTAATTTTTGCGATACCACGCTAACTGAACTCTTGGTTACACTACGGTTACAAACGAATCAAAATTTGCAGTCGATTTATGGTTCATTGTCTACTTTTGTTTCTACCAGAATCACCGTATTTTAATCACTTGCTGCTGTACTATACATAGTAGCGGACAAAACTTTAAGACCAAAGAGTCAACGAAATTAAGCTGACTAATTTATAAGGAATAGCATGATGAACAAAACTTGAATTCTGTGCTAATTAATTTAAAAGTCATCACATTTCTAGCCTCCTTAATATATAATCAAGTTTTGAATGTTCCTTCTGACTGTCTATCTAATTAGCTCTGAAGCAGCAGTGTATTTGTAACGTTGATATGCACAGCAATCAGCATATTGTTCATTTGTGGTTCAATACCGTAAATTAAAAAAAAAGAAAGTAGTCTTCTACAGTAATAATAATAAAAACGAACGTACAGACCGTAAAACTATGTTCTGCACTGTTATCTCGTCTTCAACTTTTGTCCGCTACTGTACATACGTTATTGTGTTACATCGTTATAATTATTATAATTGTATAATAAGGGAATCGTAACTGCGGCTAACGTCGTTATATAACTGTTATTGTTCGTTATAATAAATAGTAATTTCGTTCAGAACGAGATGGCGTTTGCCTGCAATCGAAGAGACTGCGGCGCGAGAGGGTAGGGAGGAAATAAGAAAAATACAGTCCTTCCAGTAATGTATAAAAGATTCGAGAAAGTTGTCGGTAGAACATACTTGTAAAAACTAGTACATTTAAAACACTCGTAATAACTAAGTAAAAGTAAAGCAAAGATTCGTCTATATTTTTTTTAAACGTGTCTCTCTTAATTTATATTTCTTTTGTATATGTATATATATATATATATGTAAATATATGTAATTGATAAGAAAGAAGAGTGTTATAGTTTATTTCGCGCACGAATTCTGAAAAATCACCAACAATTATAATGGTATCGTAATAGTAGAAGAATCGTAAAATACGATCGTAGATCAACACGGTTTGTAACGATTGGAGTAGTGTAACAAGCGAACAACAAATTGGAAATGATAACTGTGATACAAGTACGTGAATTCATACCCGTATTTGGCGAAATTGGCGAACATGGTGACCATCTGCAGCTGGAACTTACGGTACGGGTCGTTAGGATCTTTCGGTTCGGGAAGGACTGTTTCGTAAAATACAGTCTGGACATCGTCCGTATGTCCAACACCTGAAATTTACACACGATTACGATTTATTTCCTGCTTGCGCGCTTATCAATTTTCTCGATAACCAACCGTTGTAATTGACGCCTACTGTGTATTGGTGGGACGGGTAAGGCGGCTCGTACGAGTCGAGATAGTAATAGACCGGATAGCCCTTGTTGTATTTGTTCACCAGTTTCCGCAGCAGATCCATCGAAGCGACGAAATAATACTTTGACGTCACCTGTTGACAAGCGAGTAATTAATTAGCGATAATTCGGATGACGATGAAAGCTTCAGCCTTGAAGCGGAAACAAACTGTGGCTGGTATAGAAGAGAAGGGAGGAGAAGGAAAAGGAATGGGAGAAGCGATGTTTCGTACGGGGCCTGCTATTGAACACATCGGTAAGACTCACCTAACAGGCCCCTGCTTTAGACAAAGGTATAAGAAAGGACAGGTCAGAACTTGTTTATATAGTAACCATGAAAAACTCGAACAATTGCGAGAAAAGTCGTCGGTTTATTTCTCCTAGTGGCAAGGGTAGGAAGCTCACCAGGAAACTTTTGTCTGACCTAAGCCACGACGGTGGCACTAATTCGCCAGCGTATTCTAGCCCGTCGTTATTTCGTCAAAAGGTACGCGAGACCGACAGAAATGAAACTTACGTCCACGATCGCTCTTTCGTTAAGGTCCACGATGCCTTTAATCCCTCTAAGTAGTGCCGAAAGTAGCGGCGTCACTGGCTCCTGCTCCAGCTGCGAGTGATTCCCAATGATTCTAACAAATCCTAGAAAATAGAAAACGTGATCGCTGAAGTCGATGCGGAGGGAGTTTGCGCCTGAATGGTCGCAGATCGGTAACAGCTTTACAAATATCATTGTTGCAACAAAGAAATTGGTATAGTTAAGTCTTTGTGGGCAATAATAGCACGGCGAATCAGTCACATTTCTTGTCCCGGATACGAAATTTCGAAGAAAGGAAGTTATACCTTTAATCCTATCTCTACGGCAATCCAGTCCGCTGAAGTACCGTCATCGAACGGAAACTAGCGTCAGAAATATGCACAGTGTGCTTAACATCTGTGTATACGTTTTCCTAAATCTTACATATCAACAGCATTGAATAAAGCTATGGTTGCTCTAACGTAACAAATATATTTACATTTTTGACACGTTGAATTCCACGGGGGTCACCGGTGACCAGCAAACAACTTGACGATGGCGCCATGGGGATCACAGGTGACCGTCGCGTTTAGATTGGTAGAAATACATAATTTGGTCAGATCTGAATACTTATCAACTTCTCATTATTACTATCGTTAATGCGACGGTGTAAAGAAATTAATGCACTATAAAAGATCTAATAATAGTTACACGCTGTGACTTATTTGTTCCGGATAATATTTCAAGATTATACGTGTCGTATAATAGAAAATTCATCGTGGTGCCTCGGGCAAACCCTTTAAACCTGAGGTAATTTGTTAATTAATTAATTTATGGATCAAAATTATTAAAATACAAAATTATTGTTGTCATCGACTGACAGATGGCGCTTGTATACACATAATTTGGATGCGCTCGAAGCGAAAGGGTTAAATGGGCTATCGTAAGTCTCGATTGATATCGAAACCAAGACCGGACAATTGTTTCACAGTGGTTGCGGTTAAATGCTTACCGACTAGAAACGTAGCAAACTCGTCCGCGGTGAAACCCATCATCCTTGGCATCTTCTCGAATTCTCCCCTCTCAAACTGTGCTATGGGGCACTGGGTTACAAATGCGGTCTTATCAAGGTCGTGCTCGGGGTTTTCTAAGGTTGGGCTGACCGGAAGAAACTTGACTTCCTCCTGAAGAAACGGTAAATACGAATGAGGCGCATACAAAGTTTTGGTAAATTATTTCGATACGTGGATCGTAACGATCTTGTCGCAAATTCCATCGGAATCTTTCGTTGATCGCGATGAGTTGATTTCAGCAGACTGATAAAGCTCTATTTTTAAACGATAATGTGTTGGTAAAGATTGAAGTCGATCGTTACCACTATTTCGGTTCCATTCGCGAGTTCCATCGCGGGAAGCTTCATAAGGATCTCATACAGCTCGTCGTCGTTATTGAACACGTAGCCGAGCCCGGTAACTATTTCGCGAGTAGTCTTGTGTGCCTCAGTGGGTGAGTTGTACGCCCATGGACACAACGCGGATCCACTCATTTGAATCGTTTTTGAGAATAGACCTAAAATCGATATCACTTGTTGTAACAGGGTAGAGTAGAGAGGTTCGAATGCTTCTACCGTGTCTCAAGGCTTACAAAGTAACGAACGCGTAACTTCGTTATACAAAATAAATAATAACACATATCACATAAGAATTAAAATGAAATGTGAATGCCATTAAAAGTGTTCGCTTAATTTTTACATTTGATCGTTTTTTCTCAGGATTAAGAACCCTGTGGAATGTTTTTAGCTCTGGTATTCGATTCAGCCCTGCTGTCTGTTCATGGGACATTTTTGTCCCAATAAGTGCTACCGTTTCGTCTAAAAGTCTCGTCAATCTTGAATTGGATTGACAAAGAAATTGTTATCTGTTAGATCGCTGTTCTTCCAATTTTGTATCGAAAAATAGAAAATTCTCTATAAACAACATCGAATTAACATCGATCCAGCACCAATTCTCTCATGTCTGTGGTGACATGGAACCTCTGCGGCTGTTCTTAGGGGCTGCATCAAACAGTTTACAATAGGGCCTGAACGTCGGTCCGTCATTCCACCCAAACGGTTAGTCGTCCCTCATCCGGAAAAAGATCTCAGAGTCCTTCGCATGCCACCACATTTTCCCCTTACCAACACGTCCGCGGAATATAAAAACCGTACTTCGCCGGAGGCTAGACTTAGCCAGTCAATCAGCCCTTTACTGGCATATCAGGTCGAATCGTGTATCAAAACCATGAATAAAGACTCTACATATTAAATGGTTACCCTTCGATTTCGGCGACATTGTGTGGTAATCAACGCACGCGGCCCCTGCGCTCTGCCCAAACAACGTCACCTGGTTGGGATCGCCGCCAAACGCGGCAATGTTTTGGTTCGTCCATTGCAGTGCCAGATGCTGATCCTTCAGACCTGTATTGCCCAGCATTTTCGGATGGTCCAACGCCAAGAATCCTAAGAAACGTCGATCATTTAAGTTTCACGGCCATCGACCACGGATGCGCGTTTAAAATTTATCAACAGTTGAATTCGGTTCTCGAGATGAAGAAGTAACAGCAGGAAAGAAAAAGAAAAATTGATGAAGGACTAGATTAACAAAGGCAGGAAGAGGTGTTAGAGGGAATCAGAAGACTAGAGAAATAAGGAACAGGTGGAAGGGAGAAATAGAAAAAGGAGTACGAAATAACCAAAGAAATGGGCAATATTAGAACTAAGTACAAAAAAAGTTACTGTAAATTAAAAAAATTATAAAATTACAATTTTCAATTTATATCGCTTAATCTTATAATTTTATAAATCTACAGTAAGATATTTTCTACTTAATTCTATTGCTGCTCATGATAGGGAATAGGATAATTTCGTTCAAGAGGGGGTAAAAATTAATAATTCGGGGTAGAAGTAGAATTAAGAAAGAAATGGGATAAAATTGTAAACCGAAAGCTATTCTAAGCTGCATAGGCAAGGATTATGACAAATAAAAAATAATTATAATAATAATAACTCGGCTCTCCCGCTTGGACACACTGTGAACGAATCATTCTGATTGTGCGTCCAAAGTGTAAAGTCTAAATTGAGGTTTTGTCTAGCGAAACAGCAAAAAATTACTTAATTACCAAGCGCTCCGACGCGATAGTTGAAGCTAACGATCACAACGTCCTGTTCTATGAAGAAGTCGGGACTGTACATAGTGGTATCGCTGTCGCCGAGTATAAAGCCGCCTCCATATATCCAAACCATGACTGCTCTCAGTTTCGGCGGGGTTGAGAAATCAGTCTGTCGGTGAACACCATGAAAGGGTGACCTTAATTTTGGAGAGATTGCTATCGACGCGTTCGCTGCGGTTACTAATTTGGTAATCAGTTACATTAGGCCAGATCTCATCGATTTTGTTGATTTTTAAATTGATTTCTAAATTGTTGTACAAATCAATGTTGTGAACAACTTTCTCCTATATATATATATAGTCTCCAATAAATTTACTTTTTCCCTAATAAATTTCCAAAAAGCATACCTTAACCCTAACCAATTAACTGCCACGATCCCCATTTGGGGATTTTACAATGTAACATAATTTCGGGTTACATGTGGACCGTATGGCAGGGTGGCATCAATAACAGCTATTTTCAAATATATAAAGTAATTCATACAATATAAGAAAAGCTTTATTCGTGCATCCTATCAGAATACCCATTTTAGGACGTTTTAAGAAATATAAAATATTTTAACAGCAAAGTATAATTTGATTATAATTATACATTACAGTTACGTAAAATTTTGTGCATTTTCGTGCCAAAAGTTCAAGAAAAAAAATTTGGTACTTAATGGGTTAATCGTCGGCAGTTCCAGCGTTTGAGAACTTTTTTGTTTAAAATGTACCTCACATCTGTGGTACTTTCTTTCTGTTCGACAATTCGACAGTTCTACTTTACCCCTCAGAGGTTTAGTTACCGCTTACCGGATACAAAACTGTAGCGAAAGAAAAGCGACGAATGTATCGATTCCGAATTGTATGCCTCGCGCCGCAGTGAACGCGTTAAGCGAAGCAATATTTACCACAGGGGTGTACACGTTAATGTACAAGCAATCCTCCCCTCCGTAGCGCTTTGCCAGCAAACCGTTATACTGTGTGCATTCGGTGCCTGTTTTAGTGGCGTCGACAGTTCCCTCCCACGGATCTGCGGGCACCGGGGGCTGAAATAAGTGTATCGAGTGTTTGAAATATCGTGCGGCGTACACCTCACGGAGGAAATACGGAGCTGAGGAGAAAGGTATCTGTCTCGGAGCACTCGGGCCCCGGAGCTAATAATCGAATCGGATATAGTTCGAGGCCCGATGCAGCTAGGAAGAACATTTTCCTCCCTCTCGTATTTCCCCCAATCCTTGAGCACAACGTGGCCTCATGTCTAGAAGACACGAGTAAGACAGGACATTCCTGGATTACGCGTCCGGGTAGAAGGAGCAGAAAAATAAAGTGATATATTTATACGGAGCACTCAAAAATAAATTTACTTTCCTACCGTCCCCACAAATGTAATAGCAGTATTGCGGATTTTCATAGATATTTATGCGTTGATAACGATAATTAGAGGAACTATAGTCAAATTAAAGCTTATTCTATCATCAGAATATTAACACTATTCCTACCACAACCGTTCAAACGATCGTTTTTAAAATTGTGATTAAAATTTCATATATACAACATAATTGAATCGCCTTTAAACTTTAAACTTTTCCTCAAATATTCGTATAATACATTTTTCAATATTCACTTCTTTTTTCATTGTTTACTTTCTGAGAAAAATTTGTAGTCTGTCTTACGTGGGAATGTCGCGGTAGGAATAGGTATACGTGAAATGTCGGTAGGAATAGTGTTAAGGCGTATGCTTTAATTTGAAGAATTTGCATATCGTCGCATTTTATAAACGTGCAACACTTTTTTCCTTACTAAGATTTCTTATAAACGCATACAAATCTTCGGTTTAGTAGTTGGTATCGACTGCACCGAATGCATAATGGTAATTTAATTCTTTACACTCGAAACGCGACTGTGTACGTTGAATAAGTTCGAATTACAGAATATTGAAGATGAACAGAACCAGAATTCACCTATACTGTAATTTGTTCAATTTATACAAAAATTTAATACCGAGGTTTTTGCACATGATTGCGTTCGGAAATTTGTTAATATGTCACCGTTCGATTGCGATGGATTAATAATGGCGTTAACGAAGTTACCTGAAATCTGAGGGGTCCAAGAGGCGGTTTCGCGTAAGGGATTCCTCTGAACGACGAGAATTTGACGGAGTTCCACACCGTGGAATTGATGAGACCGCGCACGAGGCCATTTTTCGTGCGCACTACAGGACCATGGACTGCGTTGGCGCACTGGATCAGGGCGATTGCCAACAGGAAATGCAGTAAACTTGGCATATTTCGGCGGAGCCAGCAAATTTCTGCGAAGCGTACGTGAACACAGTGAACATTTCGATAAAATGGAAAATGAATCGGCAGAGCTTGCAGGTGTAAACCGGCGAGGTATCGTTACGCGATGTTAGCAAAGGTAAAACACAGTTATTTTAGCATTTAACCCTTTGCACTCGAGAGGGGAGTGTTAGTAGTCTGATGATACTGACTTCAATAATTTTCAAATACAAAATACTTACTGACAATCGCCTATATTAAACGTCATTAACTTTGGTTAAGTAATATACTAAAATTTACACATATGACTACATAATCTCTGATCCTGACTGATAAACAAACTAAAGTAAAGTCTGAAAATATACAAGACTATCGTTTGGTGACTACTAGTCACCTCTCGGGCGCAAAGGGTTAAACACCGACTATTGTTTGTCGAAGAGTGTTAGAATTTGCATACGGAAACATTTCGAAGCAAAAATTGACCTGAAAAACCAGTTTTCACTTGACGTACTTTCTGAAGGGTTTCTTCCGAGAACCTAAACCGCGTATGGCAATTTAGAAAGTAAAGAAACGTTAATTTTCGATTTGCCCCTTATGACCGCACTGGTTCAACGTGTATGCAATATACTTTATAGTGTTGCGATGTACGCCGCCGCCTGTTATATCTTTATATGCAAAACCTATAATTATGTGTAATCTCTATATCGTAGAAAAAATTATTTAATATCATTTTTATGTTCTGTATGTTGAACATAGCCATTCTTAAACGATAGTTGGAATGCCATTATTGATCGTTCAAAAACATATTTAGCTCTTTTATGTTGTTACATCCGGCTTAATTGTCAAATGTCAAACTTTGTCCCTGAGTTGCGAGTCGAGGGAAGGTATTTGAAAAAAAAAAAACTGCACTTCTTTCGTTCACTGATGTGCGTGCGGATCAGACATCAAGATGATTTTGATATTCTTCGAATTCGCTAACTCTGAGATCTCTGACGCGTACAACATTCTATCACCTACGGTGATTTTGCTTTAGTAGCACAATAATAGATTTAGTGCTTTAGAAATATAACTTTAGAGAGCTTAGAAGAATGCGTTTACTTTAAAATTTCTATTACACGCCTGAGAAGTTGATTCTGTTTGCTTCTAAAATTCATGCTCAGAACCTGAGATTTGACTGGGTTCATGCTCTGTGAAACTGTAGGTAGAAGCTGGATAACGTTTTATCGCAATTTAAACCGGATGTGGACTAGCAACATTTTGTCGCTACAGACACGGACGAAAGTTTTTGGATGCCGAGTCTTTCACGACCGTGTAGAAGCTATAAATATAATAAATCCTTAATTACGTGTGCTCCATTAGCACAAAGCTTATAGATGCAGGAGTTTGATGGCCTGGGTGTTGATCTCTCATCAGTGAGTAGATCGATAAGAATTATACGACCGTGTAGAAGCTTTAAATATAACATGGTGTTGCGTTCTAAATTAGGGTAAAAGTATGTAGAATGATAACCCTATACCTGTCTAAGCGTCCTCTGTAGAAGGGAACCGGTGACCAGCCCTTTCTACATAAAGCACTTTCAATCAATGGTGATTGGTTCGGTATAGCCGTCACTTTTACTATAAATATCGGGCAACTGAAAGCATTGTAAGGGAACGACGAGGATCGACAAAAGGAGAGTACCAGCATATATATTAAGCTAAAACAACTCAACTCTATCGTTCACATTTTTTACACCTGAACGACTCCCGATTGCAACATTATCGACTTTATCAAGTGCAGAGCTTTTCACCATACAAGGCGATTACAAAAAAGTCTGAAAGTCTTTCGAGAGCAATACACCGCTCTTGCAGCTAAATTGACGTACAAATCACATAGCCTTAATTAGGTGTGTTCCATTTGTCACGTAAAGTTTTTTAAAGAGTGACCGATTCTAGCACACCAATGGAACAGAACGGTTTGTTCGTTCCACGGAATTCTAAAGGTGTGTGGCTATTGGAGAGAGAAGGAAAAGGAATGGGAAGGGGTGTTTCGTTCGGGGCCTATTAGAGCACTCCATCGGTAAGGCTACCAATCAGATCCATGTCCTAGACATAGGGACAGGAACGGGCGGATCAGAATTCGTATATATGGAAACCGCAACAGATTGGTGCACTTGTGAGAAATGTGGTCGCTAAATCCCTCCTAATGGTGAGGACAGGAATGTCGCCACAGGTGTATCGTTTTCAATACACATAAATTTCCGTGACGGAAAGTTGCGTGACTTCATTTTTGCAGAAAATGAATTGAATACGGAGTACTTCATCCAATTTCACAAGATGGTTAAATTGAGATCTTATATTGGCTCGTATTTCGTTTTTGTTACTAAAGTACAAGAAGTGTTGCTGCACTCGTACGTTGATATTAACGAAGTGAAAATCAGAGACCCGAGCAGTTCGCGTCGCATTACTGAATATTCTTATTTCTTTATTATCGAGCAAACTGAACTAACTGCTACAAGTTCATTATCACGTATAATATATTATACTGCCAAACGTTGGAATCTAGTTCTGCAGGATATTGTAATTAGATTCTGAGGAACTAACCGGAAAGTTTCAATTTCTGTTCACGACCCGCTGTACCACCTGATCTTTCCCAAACGTGTATGTGTGGAAAAAAAAAATATATATATATATATATACGCGTTAGAACGTATGCAATCAGATATAATTGTCAGGGTTCAAAAACGGATCGTATATTACTATTATTAACGCGTCATTATACGAATTTATGTAAGTAATTATAGAAGGAAATTTATGATCTTTAATTATTGGGTAGCACGCAAATATTGAGTGAAAAATGGAACCGATAATGAAAACGTTCGTAAAAGGATAGATTTTCAAGGCGACAGTTTATTGTTAGATCATACATTTAAACATAAAAACACTTCTTCTAATCTATAAATTCATTTCATTGGTTCCTAATATTTTTTGGTCCCCACTTCAATCTTTAATATTCAGGAGGATACTTTCCAACCTCACATTTCTCTATAAACTTGTCAATGGTTTAATCCTCCTCGAGCTATTAAACTTTTACATTTGTGATTGGATTATTCGGGGAAGCAGATGAATATTTACCGGGTCACTTATGAATAGCTTAACCCATAGACTGCAAAAGGCGTATATTAGTAAAACTAAATGTAAACCTATGCGCATGCAGTTATTGAAATATTTCAAGGTGATTCTGAAAATGGAAGAATATGCGATGGGATAAATGCGAGCGCGTGGTCGACAGAGTTTGATCGTGAAGCCGGAAAGAGTGTGATTCTGAGGGAAGTAAGAACGTCGTAGTTTCTTAGTTGAAAAGTCGTTTAATTTGTTATTATCAAACTGTTTTAAATATACATTTATTCATATTGCAAGCACTTCACTTTTACTTTATTCACACCTGAGCTCTATATTCTGACTTTACTAGATAAATAAAAGTGAAATTACTTATATTTAATTAAAAGCTTCAGGTTTCAATCAGATTAACGGCATTCAGACGTGCCCAGCAGCATTGCGTTTATCGCTTCTTCGACAACTATCGTGGATAGATTCACCGGAATTGGGCGCAACGAGAACTCCGTGTTCAGGTCCAGCTGAACCCCCAGCGGGCCCGATGGTATCCATTCGATGTTAATCGGATTATTGTCCCGCGGAGTAGGATTTCTGAAACAGTAAAACAGTAATTTCTGTACTGCATGGAGTTTCGTGTGAAATTTTTGTCTACAGCATAATATAATAGTATGATATAAAAACAATTGTTTCAAAATATGAAACTAATTTTTGTAATACCACCCTAACTCTTGGTTACACTACGGTTGCAAACGAATCAAAATTTGCAGTCGATTTATGGTTCATTGTCTACTTTTGTTTCAAGCAGAATCACCGTATTTTAATCGCTTGCTACTGTACTATACATAGTAGCGGACAAAAGTTTAAGACCAAAGGGTCAACGAAATCAAGCTAACTAATTTATAAGGAATAGCATGATGAACAAAACTTGCATTCTGTGCCAATGAATTTAAAAGTCATCACATTTCTAGCCTCCTTAGTATATAACCAAGTATTAAATGTTCCTTCTTACTTTGTATGTAATTAGCTCTGAAGCAGCAATGTGTTTGTAATGTTGATATGCACAGCAATCGGCATATTGCTCATTTGGGGTTCAATATCGTAAATAAAAAGAAAGGAAATAGTGTTCTACAGTAATAATAATAAAAATGAACGTACAGACCGTACAACTATGTTCTACATTGTTATCTCGTCTTCAACTTTTGTCCGCTACTGTACATACGTTATTGTGTTACATCGTTATCATTATTTTAATTGTATAATAAGGGAAACGTAACCGTGGATAAAGTCGTTACATAACTGTTATTGTTCGTTATAATAAATAGTAATTTCGTTTAGAATGAGATGGCATATGACTGTGGAGAGAGAGGGTAGGGAGGAAATAAAAGAAATATAGTCCTTTCAGTAATGTTTAAAAGATTCGAGAATGTTGTCGCTAGAACATACTTGTGATACCTAGTAAATGTAAAATGCTCGTAATAAGTAAGTAAAAGGAAGTAAAAATTCGTCTATATTTTTTTTTAACATGTCTCTCTTAGGCTATATTTCTTTTGTATATATATATATATATATGTAAATATATTTTATTGATAAGGAAGAAGCGTGTTATAGTTTATTTCGCGCACGAATTCTGAAAAATCACCAACAATTATAATGATATCGTAATAGTAGAAGAATCGTAAAATACGATCGTAGATCAACATCGTTTGCAACCATTGGAGTAGTATAACAAGTGAATAACCAATTGGAAATGATAAGTGTGATACAAGTAGGTGAATTCATACCCGTATTTGGCGAAATTGGCGAACATGGTGACCATTTGCAACTGGAACTTACGGTACGGGTCGTTAGGATCTTTCGGTTCGGGAATGATCGTTTCGTAAAATATATCCTGAATATCGTCTAGATGTCCGACACCTGAAATTTACACACGGTTATCATTTTATCTATTGCTTGCGCTTTCCAATTTTCTCGATAACCAACCATCGTAATTAACGAATTCTTTGTATTTGTGAAACGGGTGCGGCGATTTGTACGACTGCAGATAGTAATAGACCGGAAGGCCGTTGTTGTGTTTGTTCACCAGTTTCCGCAGCAGATCGATCGGAGCGTGGTAATAATATTTTGTTATCGACTGTTGAAAAACGAATGATTTTAATTAGCGATAATTCGATTGGCGAAGAAACTTTCAGCCTTGAAGCGGAAACAAACTGTGGCTGTTGCGAAAGAAAAGGAAAGAGAAAGAACAAGGAATGGGAGGAGCGATGTTTCGTACGGGGCCTGCTAGTGAACTCATCGATAAGGCTTACCTAGCAGGCCCCTACTTTAGACACAGGTTTAAGAAGGGATTTTTATTTTTTTTAAATTGATGATTATTGCGCCGCTCCTGCCTATGGTCCACACTTATCGGCTAAGAAATGTGAGTGGCGTTACCTATGCAAGTGAATAGATTAGATCTTGATTGCATAAGGTGTGAGGAAGAAAATTTTCAAAAAATCTCCCAACTTGGATGGGTATTTGTTGGATCTGTAGGGAGTAAATTTGATTATTGGGTCTTGTTTGGGGTGATAGCTGGCTGTGCTGTGCAGGAGTGTGAAACGGGTATTGGGATTTTGGTTTTATACGGAATACGATTAATGTCGTATGTTCCGGGTATTTGTATTAGTGGATTTTGGTGATGTGTGACTTTGTATTTTGTATTTATTGATTAAGGCTGTTGTATGTAACTCAGGTTTAAGAAAGGACAGGCCAGAATTTGTTTATATAGTAATCGTGAAAAACTCGAACAATTGCTAGAAAAGTCGTCGGTTGATTCCTCCGAGTGGCGAGGGCAGGAAGCTCGCCCCAAAACTTTTGCCTGACCTAAGGCACAACGGTGGCACTAATTCGCCAGCGTGTTCTAGCCAGCCGTTATTTCGCAACGGTCAAAAGGTACGCGAGACCGACAGAAATGAAACTTACGTCTACCACCGCTTTCTCGGTAAGCTTTCCGATTTCTTTGACACCCCTAAGTACTGACGAAACCAGCGGCGCCACTGGTTCCTGCTCCAGCTGCGTGTGATTCCCAATGAGTCGAACGAGTGCTAGAAAACAGAAAATGTGATCGCTGAAGTCGATTCGGAGAGAATTTGCGCCTGATTGGTCGCAGATCGGTCACAGCTTTACAAATATCATTGTTGCAACAAAGAAATAGGTATAGTTAAGTCTTTGTGGCTAATAATAGCACGGCGAATCAATGACGTTTCTTGTCCCAGATACGAAATTTCGAAAGAAGGAAGTTATACCTTTAATCCTTTCGCTACGGCAATCCAGTCCGCCGAAGTACCGTCACCGAACGAAAACTCACGTCAGAAGTATGCACAGTGCGGTTAGCATTTATGTATACGTTTTTCTAAGTCTTAAATAACAACAGTATTGAATTAAATAATCGTTGCTCTAACTTAACAAGTATATTTACATTTTTAACACGTTGAATCCCACGGGGGTCACCGGTGACCAGCAAGCAACTTGACGGTGGCGCCATGGGGATCACAGGTGACCGTCACGTTTAGATTGGTAGAAATACATAATTTGGTCAAATCTGAATATTTATCAACATCTTATTATTACTATCGTTAATGCGACGGTGTAAAGAAATTAATGCAGTATAAAACATCTAAGAATAGTTTCACACTGTGACTTTTTTGTTACGGATAATATTTCAACATTATACGTGTCGTATAATAGAAAATTCATCGTGTCGCCACGGGCAGACCCTTTAATACTGGGTTAATTTGTTAATTAAGTAATTTATGGATCAATATTATTAATATACAAAATTATTGTTGTCATCGACTGACAGATGGCGCTTGTATGCACATAATTTGGATGCGCTCGAAGCGAAAGGGTTAAATGGGCTATCGTAAGTTTCGAGTGGTAGCGAAACTAAGACGGGGCAATCGTTTCCCAGTGGTTGCGGTTAAATGCTTACCGAACAGAAACGTAGCAAACTCGTCTGTGGTGAAACCCATCATCCTTGGCGTCTTAATGATTTCTCCACTCTGAAACTGTGCTATGGGGCACTGGGTTACGAATGCGGTCTTATCAAAGTCGAGCGCGACGTTCTCTATCGTAGGCCTGATCGGAACTAGCCTGATCTGCTCCTGGAGAAACGATAAATATTAATAAACGATAAATGTGCGGTTGAATTTTAGCTCTCTTTCGGGGCACAGCGAGTCACGTGAACGTTGGCTTCACACGTATGAGAAAAAGATTGAATTTAACATTAGGACTCCATGAGCAAAATTTACTATCGAAAACAATTACTATCGTTGCTAAAAATTGTTGTTGACTTTTATTGATAGAGTGATACGAATATGTCCCTAATCTATCTCCCTCTCAACTCTGCAGCTTCAAATCCTGTATGCTTACATACCTATTTCTTAGTACATGTATATTAGAAATAGAAGTACAAGAAATGTCCATAAAGCTAACGTTAATGAGGGTCAGTCCTTTGTTTACAGTAAATTGTATGTGTGTAAGTACGAAGTGTTTGAGTGAGAAAGCCAGTTGAAAGGAGCGAGTTTAGGAGAGTGAATTGGAGAGAGTAAGTGAGACAAAGAGAGCGAACGAGTCGAGGAAATGTAGAGTGAGAGATAGAGGGACTGTTAATGTAAACCGTATATTATTTTACGTTAACTTTAAATTAAGTTCGCGTCATTCATCTCATTCTAACCAAAAATCATACGCAAAGGAAAGTACTCGAAACGAAATTATCAAACAAATGTATCGATGTTCTAAACTACTTTGTTCCTTCGATTGTCTACAGGCGCATTCAAACTTTCCTGGATCGAAACAAGCTTGTAGCAGATTTCATTGGAACCTTTTTGATCTCAGTAGACTGATAAAACTCTATTTTTGAACGGTAATGTGTGCGTAAAGATTAAGGTCGATAGTTACCAATATCTCGGTTCCATTCGCGAGTTCCATCGCGGGGAGCTTCATAAGGAGCTGATACAGATCCTCGTCGTTTAGGAACACGTGGCCGAGCGCGGTGGTTAATTCGCGAGTAATCTTGTGTGCCTCAGTGGGTGAGTCGTACGCCCATGGACACAACGCGGATCCACTCATTTGAATCGTTTTTGAGAATAGACCTAGAATTGATATACCTTGTTGTAACAGGATAGAGGAAGAAGGTTCGAATGCTTGTACCGTGTCTCAAGGCTTACAAAGTAACGAACGCGTAACTTCGTTATACAAAATAAAAAAGAACATATATCGCATAAGAAATAAAAAGAAATGTGAATGCCATTAAAAGTGTTCGCTTAATTTTTACATTTGATCGTTTTTTCTCAGGATTAACAACCCTGCGGAATGTTTTTAGCTCTGATATTCGGTTCAGCCCTGCTGTCGGTCCACGGGACATTTTTGTCTCATAAGTGCTACCGTTCCGTCTAAAAGTCTCGTTAATCTTGAACTTGATTGACAAAGAAATTGTTATCTGATAGACCGCAGTTCTTTCAATTTTGTATCGAAAAATTCAAAATTCTCTATAAACAACATCGAATTAACATCGATCCAGCACCAATTCAGTGATATCTGTGGTGACATGGAACCTCTGCGGCTGTTCTAAGTGGCTGCATCAAACAGTTTACAATAGGGCCTGAACGTCGGACTTGTCATTCGATCCAAACGGTCAGTCGGCCCTCATCGTCACGGGTGTTTGTTTGCAGTCTCTTAGAATCCGGAAAACTGGACCGGAGTCCTTTGCATGCCACCACATTTTCCCCTTCCCGACAAGTCCAGCGAATATAAAAACCGTACTTCCCTGGGGCTAGACTTAGTCAGTCAACCAGCGATTTGCTAGCGTATCAAATCAAACCGTGTATCAAAACCATAAATAAAGACTCTACATATTAAATGTTTACCCCTCGATCTCGGTGACATTGCGTGGAAATCAATGGACGCAGCCCCTGCGCTCTGCCCAAACAAAGTCACCTGGTTGGGATCGCCGCCAAACGCGGCTATGTTTTGGTTCGTCCATTGCAGTGCCAGATGCTGATCCTTCAGACCTGCGTTGCCCAGCATTTTCGGATGGTTCAACGCCAAGAATCCTAAGGAACGTCGATGATTTAAGTTTCACGGTCATCGACCACGGATTCGCGATCAAAATTCATTAAAAGTAGAACTGGGCTCTCGAGTTGAAGAAGGTGCAGCAGGAAAGAAAAAGAAAAATTGAAGAAGGACTAGACGAACAAAGACAGGTAGATGTGTTAGATGGAATTAGAAGACTAGAGAAATAAGGAACAGGTGGGAGGGAGAAATAAAAAAAAGTGAAAAATAACCAAAGAAATGGGCGATAATAGATAAACAGATTACTGCAGATGTATAAAATTATAAAATTAAAATTATTCGATTAAACGATATAAGTTGTAAATTATATTATTGGAGAATAAGATAATTTAGTTCAAGAAGGGATAAAAATTAGTACCTAGAGGTATAATTAGAATTAATAAAGTAATATGTAAAAGGGTAAAATTGTAAATCGGAAACCATTCTAAGCCGCATAGGCAAGATTTATGATAAATAAAAAATAATAATAATATTAACTCGGCTCTTTCGCTTCGACACACTGTGAACGAATTATTCTGGGTGCGCGTCCAAAGTAAAAAGTCTAAATCGAGGGTTTGTCAAGCGAAACAGCAAAAAATGACTTAATTACCAAGCGCTCCGACGCGATAGTTGAAGATAACGATCACAACGTCCTGTTCCATGAAGTAGTCAGGACTGTACACGGAGGTATCGCTGTCGCCGAGTAAATAGGCGCCTCCATATATCCAAAACATAACCGGTCTCAGTTTCGGCGGGGATGAGAAATCAGTCTGTCGATGAATACCATGAAAGGGTGAACTTGATTTTGGAGAGAATGCTATCGACGCGTTCGCTGCGATTACTAATTTAGTAATCATTTACATTAGGCCAGATCTCATCGATTTTGTTGATTCTTAAATAGATTTTTAAATTGTTGTAGAAATCAATGTTCTGAACAACTTTCTCCTATATATATATAGTCTCCAATAAATTTACTTTTTCCTCAATAAGTTTCCAAAAAGCATACCTCAACCCTAACCCATTAACTGCCACGATCCCCATTTGGGGATTTTACAATGTAACATAACTTCGGGTTACATGTGGACTGTATGGAAGAATGGCATAAATAACAACTATTTTCAAATATATTAAATGATTCATACAATAGAAAAAAAACTTTTTTTTTATTAGACTTTATTCATACAATCTGCCTCGATACCCATTTGTGACCTTTTAAAAAATATAAAATATTTTAACAACGAAATATAATTTGAATATAATTATATATTGTTACTCAACTTTTTGTGCAGATTCTCGTCAAAAATTCAAGGAAAAAAATTTAGCAGTTAATGAGTTAATCGTCGGCAGTTTCAACGTTTGAGAATTTTCTTGCTTAGAAGCCATCACACAATTTCTTTCTGTTTGACAGTTCTGGATTACCCTTCAAAGGCTTAGTTGTCGCTTATCAGATGCAAAACTGTAGCAGAAGAAAAGCAACGGATGTATCGATTTCGAATTGTATGCCTCGCGTCGCAGTGAACGCGTTAAGCGAAGCGTTATTTACCACAGGGGTGTACACGTTTATGTACAAGCAATCCTCCCCTCCCAAGCGCTTTGGTATTAAAGCGTTATACTGCGTGCATTGGTTGCTTTCCTTAGTGGCGTCGAGAGTTCCCTCCCACGGATCTGCAGGCACTGGGGGCTGAAATAAGTGTATCGAGTGTTTGAAATATCGTGCATTTGCTTTGCTAGAGTAGTAGCAACGCAGTGTGAAATGCAACAGCAGTATTACGGATTTTCATAGAAATCTATCCATCGATGAGGTTAATTAGAGGAACTATAGTCAAATTAAGGCTTGTTCCATCGTTTGAATATTAACACTATTCCTACCACGACCGGTGAAACGACCGTTTTTAAAATTTCGATTTGAATTTTATATGTACAACGTAATTGAATCGCCTTTAAACTTTAGACTTTTCCTCAAATATACGTGTAATACATTTTTCAATGCTTACTACTTTTTGTATTGTTTATTTTCTGAGAAAAATTTTGAGTTTCTTTTACGTGGGAATGTCGCGGTAGGAATAGGTGTACGTGAAGCGTCGGTAGGAATAGTGTTGAGACGTATGCTGTAATTTGGACAATTTTCATGTTTTCGCATATTATAAACGTGCAACAATTTTTTGCTTACTCAATTTTCTTATAAACGCATAAAAATCTTCGGTTTAGTAGTTGGTATCAGCTGCACCGAATGCATCATGGTCATTTAATTCTTTACACTCGAAATGCGACTGTGTACGTTGAATAAGTTCGAAGTACAGAATGCTGAAGTTGAACAGAACCAGAATTCAGCTGTACTGTAGTTTGTTTAATTTATACAAAAATTTAATACCAAAGCTTTTGCACCTAATTCTTTGCATTCGGAAATTTGTTTATTAAGAGTCATCGTTCGAGTTCGAAGAATGAACCCTTTGCACTACGCCGAAACTTTGAAAAACCCGTGCCAAACTTGTCCGCCGGAATGGCGGAGCTCCAGTCGCACAGTTTGAAACACGACACCTTAGTACTGAGATTAGAACCGCGAGTGAAACTCATGACATTCATGTTTGGCATGAAATTATATGAACGAGTCGGACTCGCGATATTCAAATTTTCATCACAAGTCAGACTCGTGTTACCGTGAAAGTAGTGCATCGAGTTAATAATAGCGTTAACGAAGTTACCTGAAATCTGAGGGGTCCAACAGGCGGTTTCGCGTAAGGGATTCCTCTGAACGACGAGAATTTGACGGAGTTCCACACCGTGGAATTGATGAGACCGCGCACGAGGCCATTTTTCGTGCGCACTACAGGACCACGGACTGCGTTGGCGCACTGGATCAAGGTGATTGCCAACAGGAAATGCAGTAAACTTGTCATTCTTCGGTGGAGCCAGCAAATTTCTGCGAAGCGTACGTGAACACAGTGAACATTTCGATAAAACGAAAATTTAGTCGGCAGAGCTTGCAAGTGTAAACCGGCGAAGTATCGTTACGCGATGTTAGCAAAGGTAAAACACAGTTAATTTAGCATTTAACCCTTTGCACTCGAGAGGCGACTGTTTGTCGTCTGATGATACTGACTTCAATAATTTTCAAATACAAAATACTTACTGACAATCGCCTATATTAAACATACTTTAGTTTGGTTATGTCGTATACTATAACTTGCACATATGACTACTTAATCTCTGATCCTGACTAATAAACAAACTAAAGTGAAGTCTGAAAATTTACAAGATTATCGTTTGGTGACTACTAGTTACCTCTCGAGCGCAAAGGGATTAAACACATAGAAGGGTGTTAAAATTTGCATACGGAAACACTTCGAAGCAAAAATTGACCGAAAAACCAGTTTTCACTTGACGTACTTTCTGAAGGGTTTCTTCCAAGAACCTAAACCGCGTATGGCGATTTAGAAATTAAAAAGACGTTAATTTTCGAGTTGCCCTCTATGCACGCACTGGTTCAGCCTGTATGCAAAATACGCTGTAATGTTGCGATGTGCGTTGCCGTTTGTTATATATTCATAGGTATATGCGAGGCCTATAATCATGTGTAATCTCTATATCATGAAAGAAATGATTAAATATTATTATTACGTTCTGTGTGTTGAAGATAGCCATTCTTAAACGACAGGTGGAATGCCGATACGGACCGTTTAAAAACATTTTTAACACTTTTGTGTGGTTACATCCGGCTTAATTGTCAAGTGTCAAATTTTGTCCCTGAGTTACGAGTCGATGGAAAGCATTTAAAAAAGAAAAAGAAAAATAAAAACAGTCCTCGAACTGTCTGCACCTTTTTCGTTCACTCATTTGCGTGCAGACCAAGCAGATTTCTTCCTAGAACCTATCATTTGTGTTTCTTAAGTGAATAAATCAATTTTTTAAATTGAAAAATTATGTATGTTACATAGGGGGCGGGGGTGCATAAAGCTTTAGAAAGATTGATGTGGGGCGTTGCACAAAAAAGGTTATGAAACACTGCCCTAGACACAGGGATGGGAAGGGACAGGTCAGAATTCGTATATATAGAGACTGCGACGGACTCGAGCACTTGAGGGAAAGGAAAAATCGCTGAATCCCTCCTAATGGCGAGGGTAGGAAGGTCGCCACAGATGTATCGTTTTCAATACATATAAATAGCCGTGACGGAAAGTTGCGTAACTTCATTTTTGCAGAAAATAGATTGAACACGAAGTACTTTATCCAATTTCACGAGATGGTTAAAACGAGGCCCTCGTATTTCGATTGGCTCGTATTTCGTTTTTGTTACTAAAATACAAGAAGTGTCGCTGCACTCGTACGTTGATATTAACGAAGTGAAAATCAGAGACGCGAGCAGCTTCGCGTCGCATTACTGAATTTTCTTATTTCTTTATTATCCAGTAAACTGTTTCAACTGTTACAAGTTCATTATTACATATAATAAATTACGCTGTCAAACGTTTGAATCAGGTTCTGCAGGATATTGTAATTAGATTATAAGGGACTAATAGGTAAATTTCAATTTCTGTTCACGATCCGCTATAACGTCTGGTGTTTCGCAAACGTTTATGTGTAAAACAGAGATATACACAAAAATGGATCGTTTATTACTATTATTAACGCGCCATTATACGAATGCGCATAAGTAATCATAAAAGGAATTTTATGATCTTTAATTGTTGGGTAGCACGCAAACAT
>JAOPTO010001787.1:60367-79122 GCA_033822845.1 Tetrapedia diversipes
TTAACACGATTTGCCATTTGCAATTGCTACATGTTACCTGAATCGGTAAAATGTATATTAGATCAGGATATGTACGTGTTTCATAGTCAAACCATTAATGATCAAAGGATACGGGTTTGTATTCCCGATCTAAGCAAATCCGATCGACCGATTCGTTTTCTCCTTTCGCACAATAGACAACTGTTGCTTATCGCATGTTTAACACTAGAACTACCAGAGTAGTCATAAATGACGAATTGATGATTATTCATACTAACCTCCTAAATTCACAGTAGTGAATTTTAGAAAGAAAAGTAAAATTTTAGAAATTTTAGAAGATTCAAAGATGTACTATGATTTTCTGCAGAAGGTTTGAATAAAGATTTGTTTTCCGTGTATTCGATATTTTTTCGTGCAATTTTCAATTTACTTTGTTCCATGCAAACAAGTACACTTCAATTATTGGTAATTCTAGTGTTAAGTAGATTTGCTTACGAATGTGAGGTTTGCAATGAAGTAGTCAATGGGTAGATTGTTGAAGGCCATGTTTCCAAGGTACAACTCGCGCCTGATTTTGTTTATAGCATCCTCTATCTTTCGCAGATCCTCGAAGGGTTCTACGGGCACAAAAATACGGAAACTTTAGCCTGTATTCGTGAGAAACAGCTTTTTGCGCGGACTTACTAAACGTGAACACCAGGTCCTCGTTATAAGTGAAGCCCATCATCATCGGGTTTTTCTCGAACGCTCCCGTTTGAATCAGGGTTATAGGACACTCGGGCAAAAATACCGGTTGACCGAGCTTGACGTTCTCTTTGGTGGGACTGAACGCTACCGTTGACTGAGGACAACGAGCACCTTATGAGGTTGCAGTTTCGCGCAAATTTTGTCGTTAATGAAAATGTGAAAGCAAGCGTGTCGTACGTTCGCCGGTAGGAAGAGAAACTTGTTGGAGGCTTCTACCAGTTGTTTAGCGTCAGCGTGCATGTAGAAATCCAACAGTTGCTTGGTATCGTTACCCTGGAAGCCGAGATACGCGGCGAGCGCGTGAGCAGTTTGGTAGATCACTTCCGGTGGATGATAAAGTAGAGCCAAGGATGTTCCACTCTGATGAATCGATCGATGAAACAGACCTGTTGAGCGATTTCGCGGTAAACGTAATATTGCCTTTAAAATTGGACAACCTACAGTGGCGGACATGAGTTTAAGACGAGAGAATATTATAAAACGGTGTACTATGTGTAGGGGTTACGTCGGGTAAAAACTGAATAATACTTTCGTAACATAAACACTTTATTCCGAACTCCGCGCCCGTAACCCTACGTACTCTATCAAGACTGCCGATATAATTCACAAAAAAGCTCTCGACCTCTCGCGAGGCTCTCTATTTATCCTAATTTTGGCTGATAGGCGGCTCCTGCCCCAACCAATGAGGATCCTTCAAAATGACCCGCCTTCAACATCCCAACGGCATCGAGGAAACGGAATACCGCGCAATTACCGATTCCTTATCCTCGATACCGTCTGATGTTTTCCGGCACCGCGCTTTCCTTTCGGCACCGCGCTTTCTTTGCGGTGCCGCACTGCCTTTTCGGCATCGCACTGTCTCTGCGATGCCGCACCGCCTTTTCGGCATCGCACTATCGTAGCGGTGCCGCACTGTTCTTTCGGCACCACACGGTCTTTGTGGTGCCGCATCAAAGGACGCCTACATATGGTTTCTAAATATTATCTATACATTTTATTTCTATCATTAGCGTTGTACAAAGGTTTTCGCAATTTTCTTATCGCGTTAAAGCAAAACCGTGTTACAAGTTGCCGTGTTGTAGGAGGGTTCCCGCAATTTATGAATCGTGTTAGACCGAAACCGTGTTATAGGATGCCGTGTTGTGGGAGGGTTCCCGCAATTTATGAATCGTGTTAGACCGAAACCGTGTTATAGGATGCCGTGTTGTAGGAGGGCTACCTGTACTTTATTTTCCCTTAACCCTTTCGGTCTCAACCCTTTCGCTACGGGTGGGTTCTGCGTCACGATACTGCCGCTGAAGTGACCACTGCGGTGTGCCGCGACAAAACTGCATGGCTAACTACAACCTGAGCTGCTTTGAAACGGTGTTTTCGAAAAAACAAACTTTTCTCAAAACAGGGTATTTATAATGTCTTAACATACACACTTTTAATTACAGTTCGAAAATCGCATAATTGCATATGCGGCATTTCACGGAGAGCGAATCTAGTCGCCCGTAGTATCTCAGTGGCATCTTATGGAGGGCGACTATAGTCGTAGCGAAAGGGTTAAACTTTTGTCCGCTACTGTATGTCTCGTACTGTGAACACGACTACAACGGAATTTTCATTTCAACGTGCAAAATTACCTTTCGACATCGGAGATAGCAAGTGGAAGTTTACAGAACCAGAACCAGCACTCTCTCCGAAAATGGTCACTCGATCCGGATCGCCACCGAACGCGACAATGTTGTCGCGTACCCATCGTAACACCATGTTCTGATCCTTCAGAGCGGCGTTGCCCATCGCCTCTGGATGATCCAGGTACAAAAATCCTGGAACAGCGAGATCGTTTCTGTTTCGTGCCGTTTGTCTTCTTAACCGTTTGCGTATCAGAGCAAAGCGCTGGGGGTTTTCTCGACAGGAAATCGAAATAGCGCGAAAGTGGCTCGTGGTACGCAAACGGTTAACGAGTATTCTTGCGAGACAGTTCACCCACCAAGCACGCCGAGTCGATGGTTGGGAATAACCAGAACAACGTCCTGCTCTACGAGGAAGTCTGGTCCGTATAGCTCGGCCGAAGCTGAGCCCTGCACGAAGGTGCCGCTTAGGAACCACACCATGACGGCCCTTTTGGGCATGTTCTCTTTGAACTCCAACTAATACGAACAGAGTGAACGAAACAGATGAAGTTGGGTACTGTTAAATTATTTGGAAGATCGATTTGTATATTGAATTTAGACAACTTTAGTAATTTTGTTCTTTACTCTTTTTCCACTCGTTTATAATATGGTACTTTGCGTAAAGTGAACGATGTCTATATACCAGCACCGTATTTAGGCGAACGCGACCGGATGCATCGAGTGAGAAAGATTTGCAATTCGAAAGAAAGGAAAATGTTTGGAAGAATATACGGCGGGAAGAATTGCGAGGAAGAAAAGGCGTGAATTTGAGAAGAAGAGCTTTATCAAAGTTGCATAGTTGAAAAGTTGTTAAACCTATTTTTAATCGTACCTAAGAGTTACTTTGTCACACCCACACCCACTTGTTTTGAGAACAAGAGTTCTATCAAAGTTACATACTTGAAAAGTTGTTAAACCTATTTTTAATATACCTAAGTGTTACTTTGTCACACCCACACCCACTTGTTTTGAGAACAAGAGTTCTATCAAGGTTACATAGATGAAAAGTTGTTAAACCTATTTTTAATATACCTAAGAGTTACTTTGTCACACCCACACCCACTTGTTTTGAGAACAAGAGTTCTATCAAAGTTACATAGATGAAAAGTTGGTAAACCTATTTTTAATATACCTAAGAGTTACTTTGTCACACCCATACCCACTTGTTTTGAGAACAAGAGGTCTATCAAAGTTGCATACTTGAAAAGCTGTTAAACCTATTTTTAATATACCTAAGAGTTACTTTGTCACACCCACGCCCACTTGTTTTGAGAACAAGAGTTCTATCAAAGATACATACTTGAAAAGTTGTTAAACCTATTTTTAATATACCTAAGTGTTACTTTGTCACACCCACACCCACTTGTTTTGAGAACAAGAGTTCTATCAAAGTTGCATACTTGAAAAGCTGTTAAACCTATTTTTAATATACCTAAGAATTTTACTTTGTCACACCCCCACCTGAACCCTACCGCCTCTAAAAATAATCCTATACGAATTTTTGTTAATTTTCGTTTCGAGGCTGTTTTCCTTTATACGCACATGGATAGGAAAGAATAGTATAGGAAATCGTATACAATCACGTGGAAATCGTTAATTTACGAGAACTTTAGGCGTTTGTTTGATGGCTAGGTTGGGAAGGTCGTCGCAAACTTTTCTCGATATCTCTTAGTTTGCGTAGTTTTGGCGAAAACATTTTATGCAGCTTACCTCGGGCGTGTACAAGTTCATATACAGACAGTCTTCTTGACCTATGTAACCAGGATTGTACGGATCTATCTGTGGGCACACGTTGACTTCCTCGGTGGCGTTCAGCACTTCGGTCCATGGATTGGGCGGTACCGGCGGCTATATGTAATTTTAATGCTCGATGTACAGTAGCGGACAAAAGTTTAAAACCAAAGAGACTTTTGGATGTTGTAAAGGAAGGTGGAAAAGAGGAAAAGGAAAGGAACAGCGGTGTTTCGTCCGAGACCTGCTAGTAGGTAAGGCTTACCTAGCCTTATTATAGGCTAGGATAGGAAAGGACAGATAGAAACTTGTATACAGATTATTCGGACGAAGCTAGGGGAAAATTGAGGAGGTGACTCTATAAAACATTCTAAGACGAAAATCAAGAGTAAAAAAATTGCGTTTGACGCTTTGTTTATTAGTTATAAGCAATTATAAGAAACGGGCTATTTTACGCCTGAGAGCAGGCAAACGGGGCAACACGGTCGGTAACGTCACTGCCTACACAGTGGCGCTCAGACGTAACCGTGAGCGAAATACGGCTTAACTCTGAATGCACTTTCACGAATCATAAACCAATTCTACGATTTCGTTTTAAAATGTTTCATGGAATCGTGTGTTTCGTTTAGGTTGTTATGCATGGTGGGATATATTTTGACCCAAAAATGTTGATGTTACCCAGTCAAACAGGTTTAGCATTTTAACAATTGAAACGAATGTTCTTCATTTCTTTGGGTTCGGCAACTTGGGTTTTTATTTTCTTTAAAATCGTGTGCCTCAAAGGGTTAAGAGATTTACCTTGAATCTGAGTTCTCCAATCGGTGGTTTCGCGAACGGAACACTCTTGAACGCGGAGTACTTCATCGAGTGCCAAACGGTGGACAAAACGAGGCCTTGCATCGGTCCATACTTGGTTTTTATCACCGGAGTACGAGCATTTTTGTTGCACTCGCACAACGTCAATGAAAATGCCAAAACAAGACAGATGAATGGTCTAACATTGGCCCATTGGGCCATTTTGTTTATCATTTATTACAGATATTCTGAAATAATAGTAACAGGAATTCCATTAGAACGATTACAGTCTGTGCACAGAGTAGTGTTCCTGATTTCTCGACGTTCTTCATTTCTTGAGAAATGAGAAAATGGCTCGGGTTTTCTCCAGAATTCTTAACAAAGAAAATTCGAGCAAAGAGAAACAATTTCCTCTTATGGTTGTGGTGGAATCATAGAGTGTGGGTTATCAGAAAGAATGTTTGTATGAAAGGATGAGTGTGGAGTGTTTGTATGATAAACGTATGAATAAACATTAAGGTTCGTGTTGTGGAATGGGTGTAACTAAGTATGATCTGTGTGATTTGCATATGCATGATGATAGAGGGAACAGTGATAAAAAAAATACAGTGTAATTTTTAATATATATATATATAGAGAGAGAGAGAATAAGAGAGAGTGTGTCATAGGACGTATTTCAGTGAATTTAATATTTTTCGTTATATTTCATTCTGTTTTTTATTGTTAATTAGGTTTACGGGAACTCCATGAGCAAAATTTGCCAAAACAATTACTATTATTGTAGAAAAAAGGTTCTCAAGATTATTTATTATTATTAATAATTACTGATTAAATGTTATTTTGATATTTTTGGGATATTTGTTCGAGAGCACCTAGAACCCCAACTCTGGTTTTAAAAGTAATTTTCAAAAATCTTCCCGAGGATATACCTAATAATTTCCCAAATTTTCATGGCGATTGGATGTATGGTTTTTCAATCTACCGAGTACAGACAGACAGACAGACGCACATTCATTTTTATATATATAGATAGTTATATAAATAAATTGTTCCTACACATTTACTCAAAATGGTCTGTTTCGATTTTGCTACTGTAAGATCAAAACTGCTCCCTTAAAGTATATTACATGTCACCGATTAAGTTACAAATTATTAAAGCCGTCTTCGAAATACATGTGTAGGATACCACGATACAAACCTGAAGAATTAGCCGGTGAATTTCGGTTTGTTGCGCAGGATGATAACAATGTCATTTAAAACTTCGCATACCTTCGCGCATATATACTCACGGTACTGTCGGACATAATTAACACCTTTTCACTGCAAGCCGTTCATTACAGTTATTGTACTTCATTATTTAAATGCATTGAAGTAATCGTGAAAGAAATAATTATTATTAAGTACTAGGTAGAAAGGTAATATTAAGTGCAATGCAGGAGTGAAAATGGAAAAACCATTCCGCGAAAACGTTCTCTTCGATCTACCCGCGAATAAGCTTCCAAGGTGATGGTTTATTACCAAATTATACATTGGAAAGTAAAGAATTTATGTAATCCGCTGTAAAATTGTGTTACACTTCTGGGTGGACAGTAGCGGACAAAAGCTTAAGACCGCAGGACAATGTAAAACATAATCTTATGGTTCGCAAATATTGTTTATCTATTCATTTTTATCGTTATTATGATAGAACACTATTCATTAATCAGCATGGAATACAAATTTTATTTACATTGTTATTTGCTATTAATTAATTTATTTATTTTCTTTCACCCTTTGGTCTTAATCTTTTGTCCGCCATTATATACCTATTTCTTAGTGTACAGTAGCGGACAAAAGCTTAAAACGATAGGACAACGTAAAACATAATTTCATGGTTCGCAAATATTGTTTATCTATACATTTTTATCGTTATTATGGTAGAACACTATTCATTAATCAGCATGGAATACAAATTTTATTTACATTGTTATTTGCTATTAATTAATTAATTTATTCTCTTTCACCCTTTGGTCTTAATCTTTTGTCCGCCATTATATACCTATTTCTTAGTGTACAGTAGTGGACAAAAGTTTAAAACGATAGGACAACGTAAAACATAATTTCATGGTTCGCAAATATTGTTTATTTATTTATTTTTATCATCATTACGGTAGAACCCTATTAATTGATCAGCATGGAATACAAATTTTATTTACATTGTTATTTGTTATTAATTTATTTTTTTTCACCCTTTGGTCTTAACCTTTGGCCGCCATTAAATACTTATTTCATAGTGTACAGTAGTGGACAAAAGTTTAAAACGACAGGACAACGTAAAACATAATTTTCTAGTTCGCAAATATTGTTTATTTATTCATTTTTATCATCATTACGGTAGAACCCTATTTATTGATCATCATAGTTTACAAATTTTATTTATACCGTTATTTGTTATTAATTAATTAATTTAATTATTTTCTTTGATTCTTTGGTCCTAAACTTTTATCCGCTACTGTACATACGTGTACCGAACGTTAAGCTGATAGTGTTATTTCTACGTGTAGACGAATTAGTTTTAATTTCTTCGTGCTACAAATCGTACACGATTCACTTATTCGTTTTTTAAGCAGTTTCCTCGTTTCGCAATATTTTCCACCGTCTATGCTCATTAGTGATTCAATCTCGCTGCAGTCCTCCGACTCTCACTCCACCGTTTACCGGCATCACCGAAACGGACCTCTAATTGGAAAACGCAATTCTCGTCGCAAAATTAACAGAACACCATAGATCATTAACGATAGTTACTTTATTTTTTTCCCTCAAACCGTTATGCGGTTCTCAGCGACGAAAAATACATTTCGTTTACAAAAAATTGGACTAAGTACTTAATTTCTAGCTTCTAAAGGTAGTGAAGGGTTAATAAAAAAAAGGTTGATGAAACACTGCGGGTCGGAAAAGCGGTCGTTAGGGATAGATGCTGAAGAAGTCCACTCCGTAGCTGATTTCGTTGCAGCAGCTTATAAGAGGCAACAGGAAGTAAAGCACTTCCCCGGTGGCAACAGCCAGCGGACTTATTACCGATTCCTCACGAGTCATCATCTTGAAGGTGTTGTTTATGTTCAGTACAAGCCCGGCTCTGCCTGAAGGTTCCCAGATCACGTCACCCAGAGGGTTGTGGCCAGCCGGTGTAGGATTCCTGTAAGCATAGATTATATTTATACATCAGTGGTCAACGTGTAATCGGTCATTTTTGTTTAAGTCTTAACACTAGAATTACCAATAGTTAAAGTGTACTTGTTTGCATGCAACAGATCAAATTGAAAATTGCACGAAAAAATATCGAATTCGCGGAAAACAAATCTTTATTCAAACCTTCTGCAGAAAATCATAGTACATTTTTGAATCTTCACCACTGTAAATTTCTAAGATTGCTCTGAATAATCACTAATTGGTCATTTTGACTTTTTAGTCATTCTAGTGTTAATATGTATTGTAGTGCACACTTAACACTAGAACCACCGACGATCACAGTGTACTTATTTGCATGGAGCAGATCAAATTTAAAATTGCGTGAAAAAATATCGAATACACAGAAAAAAAATCTTTATTTATATCTTTTGTAGAAGATCATAGTAAATTTTAGAAGTTTGGTAAAGTGAATTTCTAAGGTTGCTATAAATAATCCACTGAATAGACCCACTGAAGGGTGTTGGAACAAAATTTTAGAGGCACCCTTAACGCTTATATTCAACAGCCTATCGATCGATCATCGTGATCGTGATCATGATAGATATCGTAACTTTTTCATTTGCTTTGTAAAAATTTTGCTTGTGAAGTTGCAACGTCACGTAAAACAGTTTCCTCTGTTATAGTGTTTTCCTGTATTCCATTTGTTCTCAGCGAAAGGCAACACTTCTGCTGCTGCTAACCGACAATTTTAAGATCGTGTGAATATCGTTTAACGTTATTTCGGTTACTGTATCAACGCCGTTGGTGACCATTATGGAAATGAAGGTCGTCTATATTTCCGTTTAAATGCAATTAAGAATCGTTCGAAGGGATGACAGCAACGTTGTAAGTCCATTAAGCTAATGCCAAAGTCAGTCGGGGATAATTATGTATGGTAGATAGTTATATATTAAATTATATACATTTTAAGTCATTTACGTGTCGTTCGTTCGCAACTTCATTCAAGTAAACAGATAAGTACATCGCTTACCCGTATTTCGCGAAGTTCGTCCACAATCTGGCCACCTTCTGCCGGAACTGGTTCACAGGATCGCGGATGTCATCAGACGTGTTATGCACCGTGTTGTGGAACAGCAGTCCGAGATCGTCGGAGTGTGTCGGTTCTGAAACGCGTGTTTCGCTACGTTCAGTCGAGGTTCGAACCAGCGTCGCGTTTAACCCATTTGCATCGTGACTCTGCTTAACCCTTTGACTGTGGTACATTTCGAGACACACCATACGGTAGGAATTCAATTACGACGTACGCCGAAAGCTTTGGACGAAATTTTAGGTAAGGATGCATTTTTGTGAAAATATATCTCAGCAATGAAAAAATTGAATTTCACTACGTTGAAATGTGGCGACCTTCCTACACTCGCCACTAGGAGGGAGCTAGCGAGCATCTTTCTCGCAAGTGCTCGAGCCGGGTTACTATACAGGGTGTTCGGACAGCCCTGGGCTTAAATTGAAAGAGTAACTCCCTGAGACATTCTAAGACGAAAATCAAGAGTAACGATTTTGCGTTTGAGGCTTTGTTTGCGAGTTATAACTAGTTAAAGATATCGTTTAATCCGGACCGTTCGACTCTTGAGAGCGGGTAACCGAGGCAACTCGGTCGGTAACGTCGCTGAGTCCACAGTGATGCTCAAGCGTCGAACGGTCCGGATTAAACGATATCTTTAACTAGTTATAACTCGTAAACAAAGCCTCAAACGCAAAATCGTTACTCTTGATATTCGTCTTAGAATGTCTCAGGGAGTTACTCCTTCAATTTAAGCCCAGGGCTGTCCGAACACCCTGTATATACGAGTTCTGACCTGACCCTTCCTATCCCTATGTCTGAGGCAGGGGTCTGCTAGGTAAGCCTTATTGATGAGTCCACTAGCAAGTCCCGGACGAAACATCCCTTCTCAACATTCGGTGAGTGGTAATGAAATAAAGTTACAGCTCGCGAATTAGCTGCTTGGATGCAAATGGGTTAAAAGCCGGCGTTTTAATGAATAATAAATAGAGAAGAATAAATAATAAATAGCTTCCGATCCTTCGTACACAGATTCGGATCGTTACCTTTAAGGGGAACCCCAAATATTTGATGGAACTGATTGGGCATAACGTACGACAATTGATAGTAATAGACAGGAAATTCTCCGTTCCCCTTCGACATCAACCTTTGAGTTAAATCGAACGGTGCTAGAGATGAAAATTGAGATAGGAACTGCAAAAAACGGTTTGTGTAAGATTATGTAACATAAATCGATAATCGTGCGATAAATATAACACGAACAGTCATTATAACAGCAGAGCCTCCCGTATACGAACTGATAAGGATAATAAAGGGTTTCGATAAAACAGCTGTCGACTAACAGAACAACCACATTCTCTTGTATTAAACAGAGAAAGATTAACCGTTCGCTTTTGTATTCGCTTATCCTACCTCTGTTTCGCTGTAAAATTTCGGAACTCTTAACTATTTTGCTAGATGACACTCTTGGTGACGCTCGGATAACACCTTAACCCTTTTCGCTTCGGGCGCCGCTTATAGGCGGCATCCAAATATATTTTGTATTTTAATAATTTTGTAAACCTTTTCATATTAAAAATGTAAACATGCTAGTTAGATTAGAGCAACGATTGTTTTATTTAGCACAGTTGTTATTTAAGACTTTCAAAACCATTGATTGTTTAACCCTTTTCGCTTCGGGCGCCGCTTATAGACGGCATCCAAATATATTTTGTATTTTAATAATTTTGTAAGCCTTTTCATATTAAAAATGTAAATATACTTGTCACATTAGAACGACGAGTGTTTTATTCAGCACAATTGTTATTTAAGACTTTGAAAACCATTGATTGTTTAACCCTTTTGGTTCGAGCGCCGCTTATAGGCGACATCCAACTATATTTTGTATTTTAATAATTTTATATTTTAATAATTTTGTAAGCCTTTTCATATTAAAAACGTAAATATACTTGTCACATTAGAGCGACGAGTGTTTTATTCGGCACAGTTGTTATTTAAGACTTAGAAAAACGCGTACTGTGCATATTTCTGGCGCGTGCTTCTGTTCAGTGACGGGTGATTCCGCGGACTGGACAGACGAAGCGAAAGGGTTAACTGGGTGTGTGCAATGTCCAGATAATAGGAGTTCGAATAAGAGAGGTTCCGCTGTATAACGCATGTTTCACACGCTTACGTATGTCGCGTTCGAAATGAGTAGCTCCACAAATCGGTTGTGGAAGTGAATGTTTTTAAGGTACAACTCGCGCCTGACTTGATTCACAAAGTTTTCGGCCGATGACAGAAGACTTATTAACACTGTAAACGGAAGAACAAAAAAAAAAGAAGATATTTTCGTGAATGTGCAGTTGAACAGACTTAATCCTTTGCACTCGAAAGGTGACCGTTAGTCGTTTAACAATACTAACTTTAAAAATTTTCAAATTCGAAATATTTACTACGATTCACGTACATTAAACTTCATTTAGTTTGGTTAAGTTGTATATCAAAATTTACATATATGACTATTTAACGTTCGGGTCTGAACTAACGTCTGAAAATTTGCGAAACTATCATACGCTAGAATTACGATGTCCCATGAGAGGAGACAGCCGAGTGCAAAGGGTTAATATAAGCGAATCTTAGAAAATGTTTTGCGCTTAAAAAATCTATGTTATCGAGGTTAATATTATTAGCGACTAATTGTCACCTCTCGGGTGCAAAGGGTTAACCCTTTTCACTCGAGCAGTGACTGTTAGTCGTCTAATGATGCTAACTTCAAAAATTTTCAAATTCGAAATATATACTAAGATTCCCCTATATTAAACGTTATTTAACCCTTTGCACTCGAGAGGTGACTGTTAATCGTTTAACAATACTAACTTTAAAAATTTTCAGATTCGAAATATTTACTATGATTCACGTATATTAAACTTCATTTAGTTTGGTTAAGTTGTATATCAAAATTTACATATATGACTATTTAACGTCCGAGTCTGACTAATAAACAAATTAACTAAAATCTGAAAATTTGCGAAACCATCATTTGGTGACCAACAGTCGCCTCTCGAGCGCAAAGGGTTAAGCATTGCGACGATTAACTCTTTGCACTTGAGAGGTGATTGTGAGTCGTCTAACGATGCCTACTTCAAAAATTTTCAAATTCGAAATATTTACTATGATTCACGTATATTAAACTTCATTTAGTTTAGTTAAGCCGTATATTAAAATTTACATATATGACTATTTAACGTCCGGGTCTGAACTAAAGTCTGAAAATTTGCGAAACTATCATATGCTAGGATTACGATGTCCCATGAGAAGAAACAGCCGAGTGCAAAGGGTTAAAATATGATGATCAGAGACGTGCTTACCCTGAGAAAACGCGAATGCCTCGTTGTAAGTGAATCCGATCATGGTCGGATTTTTCTCGAACGCTCCCGTCATTAGTAGGGTTATAGGGCACTCGCCTAAAAATACCGGTTGACCGAGCTTGTCGTTCTCTTTGGTTGGTCTGAACGGTATCGTTAACTGCAAAATACGGGGAACAAAACGGTGTCGTGTAGGATTCCTTCGAATTTCGTCGACGCGCCGCGTCCGGCGCAGCTCACGCCAAAAAGAAAAGAAACCTTAGGATTTGAGTACAGAAATATTACGAAGGAGAAATTAACCGAAAACCGGCTCTCCCTTTAACGTACTTTCGGAAGGGTTTCTTCCAAGAACTCAAACTCACGTCTGGTAATTTAGAAAGTAAGAAAACGTTATGATACAGAACGAAAGAGCTAATGTACGATTAGATTTGCACCTTCCTGATGTCATGTAATAATGAATTAAGCTATTTTAAGTAAGAGTATACTTTATTTAGTTTTAACACGTTCGTCGCCACGTCACTCATGTTTGAGTGACACTCTTTTTCTTAAAGTTAAATAGGATTTTAAATTGGAATTTTAAAAGGAATTCAATGGAATAAGCATTGAAGTATAATATATAAAATATAAATAAAAAGTTAAAAGTTTTGCTGTTTTCATATTTTTTTTACCCCAATTTTCTATGCAGTCGGATTTGGGGCCAGCGAGAAACTCAACCGAATCACGTTTGGGCGACGAACGTGTTAAAGTACTTTCTCAAGGACGTTAAACGCCGTTTCTAATGGAAAAAAAATTTGTCAAACGTGTCTGACAAACACCTGGTGACACCTAGTGATCCCTACGCAATGCGTTAACAACAAACATGTAAAAACGAAGGAATCATACGTTTGTTAGCATAAACGTGAGCTTGTTCGTGGCTTGAATCAGTTCCATGGCGGGCACTTGCATTAAGAACTTCAGCATTTCGTTGATATTGTTACCCTGGAAACCGAGGTAAGCAGCGAGCGTGTGAGCAGAACTTAACGCGGCATCCGGTGTATAATAGAGTGCAGATAACGATGATCCACTCTGTTGTATCGATCGATGAAACAGACCTGTTGAACAGCGTTGCAACAGAGTTTGCTTCCGTTTTGAGATGGTTAACTTTCAAATGGTACTATACAGGGTGTTAAGGTACTTGTGGGCCGAACTGAAAGGGGTGATTCTAGGCGTTGAGACAAGACGAAAATCAAGAATGACGAAATTTCGTTAAACGCTTCGTTAATTAGTTATTGACGAATAAAGATTGCGCAAAATTAGGTAACCCGTTTGGCTGGCTACGCACAGGCGAGCTCAGGACCGTATCTATTGGGAATGGAGTTTTATATTGCCAAATGAAATGAACTCTTATTTGTGAAATAATACTTTGATAATTTATGAATACTTTTATATAGCACGAGGAAGGGCAATTTTGACCGCACCTAGCGAGTTTTGTCAGATAACTAGCAGAACCCAGTGGTCGAAATTCTTACAACCCCGTATCCCGGTCATTCAGCCCCTTCGTTCTGTTTCTCGATGTTTTCGAACTTTCTAAAATGCCAGATGTGACTTAGCTTCTTGGAAGAAGCTCTTGAAAAAGTACGTTAAGAGAAAGCTGGTTTATGATTAATTTTTGCTTTTCATAGTATTTCTCTATTCAATTTCCAACAGTATCGATATTAGACGTGAACGGAACGATCGTGATTTCGATGCGCATGGGTGCTTTATGTTTGTGTGTTGTCTGCTTTGAGAGATCATTAACTCTCTTTACTCGAAAGTCCCGATGGGCGAGTTTTGTCATGCTCTAGTGAATTTTGCGAGTAAGTAGGTTTAATGTCGTTCGATGTTTGGAAGGTAACCGAGGTTTTAATTTTGTATCGCCCGTCGCTCGAGTGATAAACAAGTTTTCCTGCGCCCCCTCGAGGTAAACGTTGTAACCCTGATATCGATACGGACCTGAGTTCGCCTGTGCGTGACGGCGGTGCAACGCGGGTTGCCTAATTTTGCGCAATCTTCAATCGCCAATAACTAATTAACGAGGCGTTTAACGAAATTTCGTCACTCTTGACTTTCGTCTTGTCTCAACGCCTAGAATCACCCCTTTCGTTTCGGCTCACAAGTAGCTTAACACCCTGTATAGTCCATCCAACGAGACGAAATAGAGCTGATAAGGCAGTTCTCCAAATGATCGACGCGTGAATGGAACAAAACTCATGGTGGTGATGAATCACCTAAAAAATCCCCCCCCCCCACCGGTATAGCTCAATTTCAACGTCTCGTTGAACGGGGAATATACCTTTCGACAATGGAGATAGCACGTGCAGATTTACAGCCCCGGCACCAGCGCTCTCCCCGAAGATGGTCACTCGATCCGGATCGCCACCGAACGCGGCGATATTGTCGCGTACCCATCGTAACACCATGGTTTGATCCTTCAAACCGGCGTTGCCCATCGCCTCCGGATGGTCCAGGTACAGAAATCCTGAAAAAGTTTTCACGGAACAGTTTCGTCGCTTCGTTGAACTTTTGCGCACAACAAACGCGGTGACGCTAATTGGTATCCGGTTTCGAGTGCTCTTGTGACTTATCGTTCACGAGATGATTTAGCTTCGATGTTTGTTCGCTGAGATATAATCGAACGTGTCAGAAACAAACACAATGGAGCTCCTTTTATTGCTCGTTATCTGAATGTCGCACCGAAATGTTCTATTATCCGAACAGCGTGTCGTTTGACAATAATGTAGGAATGCGATCGGGTGGATGCGAGTTTGGGAAAGTCTGAAGGTACTTGAATTGGGCGATTGTCGCGTGAACGCAGGATGTTTGGACTCGAATGTTTCTAAGGCGTGAAAGATGAGCACTTCAGAGTTCGGGTGACTATAATCACTCTATATACTATAGTGGTCACTATAGCAGTATCCGATAAGCCTTGAGACTTTGAGTGATTACAGTACCAGTAGTACTCGATGAGCATCAGATATTGTGTGACTATTGTCACTACTGTAGGAATGCGATCGGGTGGATGCGAGTTTGGAAAGAGTCGGAAGAGTACTTGAGTTGGGCGATTGTCGTGTTAACGCAGGATGTTTGGGCTCGAATGTTTCTAAGGCGTGAAAGATGAGCACTTCAGAGTTCGGGTGACTATAATCACTCTATATACTATAGTGGTCACTATAGCAGTATCCGATAAGCCTTGAGACTTTGAGTGATTACAGTACCAGTAGTACTCGATGAGCATCAAATATTGTGTGACTATTGTCACTACTGTAGGAATGCGATCGGGTGGATGCGAGTTTGGGAAAGTCTGAAGAGTACTTGAGTTGGGCGATTGTCGCGTGAACGCAGAATGTTTGGGCTCAAATGTCTCTAAGGCGTGAAAGATGAGAATTTGAGAAAACATTGCGACTGAGAAATAATAGTTTATCAGCTTAAGGCAAAAGCCTCAGTTTGCCTACCTAACACGCCCAGTCGATAGTTGCAGACAACCAAAACAATGTCCTGCTCGATCAGATAGTCAGGACCGTATATCATAGCAGAAGCCGAGCCCTGTGCAAAGCTGCCGCCGAAAAACCATACCATGACGGCCTTTTTAGTCATACCCTTGTCGAACTTTATCTGGTGCGAGAAAGCAGTTTAAACAAAACGATTGAGTTGCAATGATGGTAATAGCCCTGATATCAACCCGCTTGCGTCGCAGCTCTAAATACGCGAATAACCTTGTTGATTCGAGGCTCAACGATAGTTCTTGTTCCTTCGTTTATTACCGAATTCGCTTAGAAATTATAAGAATTAAACGAAAAATAGTATTACAAATTTGTACAATAAATAAACCAAGATAGCTCGTTTGAGCCTCGAAATCCTATACCGCTGATAAGGCACTCGCGAAACGTTTCACGGCAACAGAAGAATATTAATTTCAGTAGATTTAACACGTTCACGCCGGCGTGACCCACCGGTGGGTCACTTGTTTTCAGAAAATTAGTCGTTAAAAAAATAAGTTGATTTCATTTTTTCTCAACATTATATATAAAAATTGAGTATTATAAACATTAAGCGTGTTCGAACTCGCAACAGTGTTGCCCCGCCCCACGAAGCGTAAGGAGATAAGACAGACAGTCCCGCCTCATGCGAGGAAACGTAGATTTTCGCCCCGGCGTGAACGTGTTAAATAAATAAATAATTGATTAATTAACCCTTTCGCTTCGGCTGTCCAGTCCGCCGAAGTACCGTCATTGAACGGAAGCGCACGACAGAAATGTGTACAGTGCGCGTGGTTTCTGTATACACGGTTTTTAAAGTCTTAAATAGCAACTGTGCTGAATAAGAGAATCATTGCAATCATAACAAGTATATTTAGAATTTTAAATATGAAAGGGCTTGCAAAATTATTAAAATACAAAGTACATTTGGATGCCGCCTATAAGCGGCATTCGTACCCACAGGTTATCTCGTGGATGCCGCTTATAAGCGGCGCTCGAAGCGAAAGGGTTAATACGAAGGCGTATTATTCCGCGGTTGGTGATAACTGATAATCGTCGTGCGCGGATTATTCGGATTGAGGACACTATTTTTCGTTTAGAGTCGTGCTCAATTTTTCCCCGCGGTTTGTACCGGCTTTTATAGCAGCCCAATCTTGTTTCCTTACCTCAGGCGTGTACACGTTCATGTACAAACAGTCCTCGACTCCTTCGTAACCGGATACGAGCGCGCTTGGCTGTGGGCATGAGACGACTTCCTTGGTGGCGTTCAGCACCTCGGTCCATGGATTAGGCGGTTCCGGTGGCTGTTACACACACGTTCGTAATTTCAGCAGAAATAACACGATTGTGATAAGAGATTCAAGAGTGCAAAATTTAACGTAACATTATAGTCACAATTTCAGTTTTCCTAAATTTCGACGTAAATATTCTTAAGGCTCGAATAGAATCGAGAATTTTTGTTTCTTCTTCTAACACTAACAATATATTTATGGACTCGATTTCCGTATAGTTTTCGACGAAAGCGAGGGAACAAAATGGTCGCGAAAAGCAATTTTACGGAAACTTTCTTCAAACTTTTATTTTCTGAAGCAATAAAGATGAAGCTACGTAGACAGTGTAAGTGTCGTAAAAGTTTGGGATCGCTCAGCCTGTCCAATTTCTGTCGAATGTTGCTACAACTAAAAAATACACTGATTTCGATCCCTTAACTACTCTATACGCCATTTTAGTGGCTTTTGTGTGTGTCATCTTTTTGAACAGTACGCCATTTCAGTCTACATCTTGTTATCCTTTAATATACATCTCTTGTACTATTAATGATTAACAATCTTGCACTCGAGAGAAGACTGCTAGTCGTCTAATGATACTAACCTTAAAAATTTCATTTTTCGAAATATTTACTAAGAATCGCTTACGGTAAACTTCATTTAGGTCAGTTAACGCATAGCCGATCAAATGAGAAGATCTCCCAATTTTTCTTTGACAAAGCAGTGCCATTGATTCTATTTACTTTTGTTATTAGTTGGTCCTAAGTTGATGTTGAATTTATTAAAAATTGTATTTTACAAAATTTATTAACAATACTAGTTCAAGACTAACTAATGACAAAAGCAAATAGAATCAATTGCAGCGCTCTGTTGAGGACAAAATGGGGGATCCCCCTGTGGCGACACGGAATCTCTGCGGGTGTTCTAAGGGGCTGCATCAAGCACTTTACAACAGGGCCTGAACATCGGCCCATCATTAGGCCCAAACGGCCAGCCGATCGTCATACCACAGGTGTTTGATTGCAGCCTCATTAGAATCCGGAAAACACTCACAGAGAGTCCCTTCCATGTCACCACATTTTCCCCTTCAGACGCGTTCAGGGAATATGAAACTCAAAACTTCCCTGGGCGCGACATCAGTTACATTCAATCTAAAGCCGCGTCCACATAGAAGAGAACAGTTCGCGAGCAGCTCGCGAGCAGCACACGAATTGCTCGCGTGCGGTTCGCGAGCTATTCGCCAACGGAAAACGCAGCATATCCAGACTGGAGCTCGCGAACAGTTACAAGCTTGTTCGCTCTGAATTCATGGGCAGTTCGCTATTAGCGTTTGCCACATACTGTGTTACAAACGCGTCCAGATACGCTTCGAACTCGCGAACAGTTTCTTTGATGTACCGCTTCCCGAGCGAACACTGTTCGCTGTTCGCTGCTCGCTGCTCGCTGCTCGCTGTTCGCGAAAGTGTCCACACTGCTGGCGAGCACAGCTCGCGAACTGTTCGCGA
>JAOPTO010001788.1:0-24356 GCA_033822845.1 Tetrapedia diversipes
TTTACCGTGTTTCACCTCCATTAGCCGTCAAAAGACGGATGCTCTAAAACTAACATAATTAACGAGTGCAGAATCATTTTGACCCGCTTACAAAATTCGATTTTATTTTAGTTTGAAAAATTAATTCTGAGAAAGATCTGTAATTTTTATTCGTATATTTAATAAAACAAAATGCGAGAAATTTAAAAATTTAATTTAATACCTTGGGGAAGTGTTCGTAATATCCAGTGGTGTTGAAGAGTTCTTTTAATTTTTGAATAAGAATTACAAGTAATTACTGTACGCCATTCAAAGTGAATTTTTTTGAATTTTCTTTCGTATTATAGTTTCACGTGCGTTTATTAATTTTTGTTCGTCTTTCATTCTGGATGATTGGACGATCATAAAGTTTATCACTTCCTCAATGTTGAACTCGTTCCTTTATGGATTTACTTCAATTTAAAATTTGGGCAACTAATTTAATCAAATAGAAATTAACCTTTTATATCTATGTTTTTATAATATTAACACTTTAATGCCAAGCTAGGTGTTCCATGAGCCAGAACAGGACGCTATTGATTATCACTGCATTACAAGATAACTGCAAATATAGAACTTCTTTCACTTCTTTTGAATATTCAAATGTGATAGCTTTCGCTAAGTTTTCTCTGAATTTTTCATGTTCTCCAAACATATAAAAATCACTTTGAACCTAAAAATTCCAGCGTCACATTTGGTAATTTTCAAAACCACTGTGCCATTGGAGACTTGAAGGTTTGTAAGGAATTTATAACTTTGTATATTAATTGCATATCGTGATGAATAAGTTAAAGGATAACAATTTCCTCAGTTTTAAGTGTTTCTCGCATTATCCACGTGTCCAGTGGTTCCAATGCAGTCGTAATCAACGAATTCTTAGAAGCATCTTGTGGAGGTTTTATGGTAATATGGTTATCATAGAATATGAAGTATGAGAGAGAATAATGTTTGTATGGAAGGATGAGTGTGACAAGTACGTATGACTATCTATGTAAGTAAACATTAACCGTTTGAGTGCTAAAGAATTTTCTTGTATATATGCTAAAAGTGTGGGATGAAATGTGTAGTTTTTTGGGGGGAAAATAATAGAAACGGCAATAATTAACACTAATTATTATATAGAAAGTAATTTTCAGAAAAAAGAATTTTTAGATTTATCTTTTCATATCATAGTCATTTTCAGATAAATCAAACTTTGACATGGTTCTTTTTGTAATTATCAATATAAAACTTATTTTAAAAAAATGAAAATAATTTTTAATTTTTATATTATTGTAGGAAATAATTAACAAATAATTACATATATTAAAATAATACCAAAAGAGAGCTAAGTTACAAATACATATACACTGGGCACGGAATGAACAAAGAAAGGGCGTCTTTAATAACACGCGCGTCGTATACCGAACAACAACAGCTCGTGGCAAAATCGTTTTTGCGACTGCTCGTCGCTCGTTCGCGATTTTCAGCCTTCCGCGCAGACAGTGCCGCCCCACGAAATAATTTCGCCACTAAACCTTCATAATCTTACATCCTAATTAGTATCAATAAAACTTAATAAATCTGGGGGTAAGTTTTGGCTCCTACATTATCGAAAATCATAATTGAATAATATTAATGAAGACCGAAATTAATATGATCATAACTACTCTTAATTAATGGGAGATATACAGGGTGTTCGGACAGCCCTGGGCTTAAATTGAAAGAGTAACTCCCTGAGACATTCTAAGACGAAAATCAAGAGTAACGATTTTGCGTTTGAGGCTTTGTTAACGAGTTATAACTAGTTAAAGATATCGTTTAATCCGGACCGTTCGACGCTTGAGCATCACTGTGGACTCAGCGACGTTACCGACCGAGTTGCCTCGGTTACCTGCTCTCAAGCGTCGAACGGTCCGGATTAAACGATATCTTTAACTAGTTATAACTCTTAAAGAAAGCCTCAAACGCAAAATCGTTACTCTTGATTTTCGTCTTAGAATGTCTCAGGGAGTTACTCTTTCAATTTAAGCCCAGGGCTGTCCGAACACCCTGTATAGTAACAGCAGCGCGATCGCGCTTCTCCGCATTTTTGTCAAAACATAAGAGAAGCGAAATAGCGCTTCGTCGTACTCAAACGATTAAGGTTCATGTTGTGGAATGAGTGTAGCGAAGTATAATCTATGTGATTTTTATATGTTATGTCATAGATAGAGATAGCAGCGAAAGGGTTAAACGGATAGAAAGACGATCAGGGCGTTAACAGCAATCGTAGAGTCGAGAGATATAGATATATTGATAGAGAGAGAGAGAGAGAGAGAGAGAGAGAACATGTGTCGCAGAACGAAACGACTTTCAGTGTCATTAATTTATGTTGTATTTAGTCGTTTTATTGTGTATTGGAGATTATGGATTAAAAGGAATAAAATAAAGATAACTTTTCTTCTTAAGAATTTACTAAACTTTATTTCTAAAGGAAGGTACAGTGGCTCCAAAAAGTATCCGTACACTGTATTATAAGAAAATTCATCTACTTCTGAAATTCTGATTTTAATGAAATTTTATGTGTGTAGAGAGCATGATGTGTTCCTGCATGGAGCAATTTTTTGGCGGCAAAATACCTTTTAAGGGGGCTGGTAACGAATCTCAAAGTTTTAACAATTTTTTACGCTTTGAATTCAAGCTTTTCTGGGTTCTTTTTTTATGACAGGGCGATAGAGCATTAAAAATTAAACATTTTCTATTTGAAAGGTTTTGCTTCATCAAGTACCATTACAAAGTTATCTTTAAAAAATGAGAGAAAACTCAGAAACTTCAACCCTGGTTTCACCCCTTTAAAATGGCATTTAGATGAAAAGAAGAGATTAATTTATACGTATACTATTACGATCTACATACCCACAAAGTTTTATCAAATACTTCTATCAGACTCAAAATTTCAGGGTTGAACGAATTTATTTGTGACATAGTGTACGAATACTTTTTGAAGCCACTGTATATCGTTTTCTGAACCTGATCTCTACACAGCGAGAGGCAAGACTCGAATGAATAGAAGAGGCTAAAAGACACAGTTCGTTAGGGTCCTCTAATTCTTACGCACAGCGTGGTAAGGGAAAAACAGTTGACACGTTCTTGGAACCTCTGCAGCCGATAGCTCGACCTTACATAAATATTTCTTCGAGGTGATTGATTTTTGTTTATTCGTTAGGACACGAATTTCCTACATTGTGTTTACAGTTGTTATTTAAATAAATTGTATTAATTATTATTATCCGTTTACGCACAGGTTTAGCTTTCCCGATAGACGAATAAGGGCATGTTCGTTTCAGAGTTTCCAGGTGTGTGTTCGTCTAAATGTAATCGAACCATTTTGAACCGCAATCGTCCGACGATATTTGTTTTTCATCTGACCGGGCCAGGCGAATATCTGACAGCATCGGATCAATTGGTGCATACTCGACAATCTTTGCTCTCGAACTTTTAATGGTCACGGCGGTTAGAACCCACCCGATGACGGTAAATATTCCGGCCCGGAATAAGATAAGGGGAATCATCATGGAACTTTTCGATTCGAACAGTGGACTTCATGGGAATTCTAGAAGGAAGAAGGAAAACACGTTCGGGAAACCAGGTTTTACAGATGGGAAGCAGCTGAAGGATCTTCCTACCTGAGCGTTTCAAAAAGTAGGTCGTCTTTGGGAATTTTTTTGTTAGGAAACTATGTACCACATTTTTCTCGAATTTCACGTATTTTTGCTAATTTTATAACATCATATCAATAAAAGTTGATTGTTATTATATATTTCTATAAATAGTTTTGTTCATATTAAAAAAATTATAGATACTGCAGAACATTCTTCTTATACTAAGAAGTCTTGCAAAATTATTTTTTCGATACTTCCAGCTTTTTACCTGGTACTCCAATACGAGCAATAAAATTAATTCTTAGGTTTATGCTAAAACAAAATCAATTGAAAATAAGTATTAACCGACAGAACATAAGAATCTTATAGAATTTGATTCATTTTGTTATATATAAAACTTTGTTTGTTACTTTCCTTTAACTTTAATAGTAAGTATAAATAATTTGGTTGGTCAAGTTAAGGAAGGATTGCCGATAAAACGTTCTATAATGTTACCCACGTTCATGAATTTATGTTACAAAAGTATTCATGGTATCGGATTGAATTTCATTCATAATGGAAAGAAGCATTTTTGAATTATAGAAAAGAATGTTTTTATTCTCATTCTCTTCTCTTATTCTAATAATATATTTACATTTTATTAAAGTCTTCAATGATGTTGGCGTCCGCGATAACTCAAAAACTAATAGATCAATCAACTTCAAACAGAGCTCATTTTATTCGTTACACATTTCCCTAGGCCTGGAAACTAAGTTATATAGGAAACATTGAAAAATTATTGAAATTTTTAGCATACTAATTGAAAATCACTTTTCTTCTTTAGATAATAACAATAATAAAGTTACTTTAAATGAGCAATAAAATCTAAGTTGAGGTTCAATACTTAGAGAAATGTATAACGAATAAAATGAGCTATGTTTGAAGTTAGTTAATAAATTATATTTTGAGCTATCGCAAATGCCTACATCATAGAAGGCATCACATGAAGGCATGGCCAATGTAAATATGTTCCTAGAATACGAAAACAGAACGGGAACAAAAGAATTTTTCTACAACTCAAAGATCTCTCTTTCTATTACAAAAATATTTAATCCATTATCATAAATATTTCTGTATAAAAAAAAATAATTCATGAATATGTGCGACATTTTAGAGTGCTCCATCGAGAATCCGCTGTTAAGGGAAACATCCTACGCGTGCATTTAATGCTATTAAATGAAGCGTGATTAGTTCATTCAGCATGACGTTTATCATTATTTGAAATGATCCAATATACATGCAATAATTATATTTTACGAGGAAGCGACCTAAAGGAGAAAATGTGGTACAAAGATGGTAAAACGAACGCAATCTCAGTGAGGCACGGGAACGCGAAACGAGGTTAACAATTTCGCATTCCTTTCGCAACCTCTCTTTTCAACCCAGTTCTTCCCGCTTTGCAGTAGGAACGTTAATGCGACGGATTAACAAACTCGTATATTTCGTTAAACCGTTTTCCGCATCGCGACTCGTTTCGCTCAGCGTCTTCTCCGCGTTCCGTTGCTTATTTCCCTGCCTCCGTCGTAGTATTTCCCGTGAACGCGTTCGCTTCGTATTTCTGTAAAGATTTGCCCCGAAAAATGGGACAAGTTTTCATGCGTTAAGTCTCATTTAAATTAGTCAAACTAATTAACTTGAACTTGGGATACTTCAATTTTAGCAAATTTACTGATTGGAGACTGGCATTGTTAACACTTAGCCAACCGAACGGGGAGATCTCTCTCCTTTTTCTTGACGAAGCAGCGCCATTGATTCTATTTACTTTTGTTATAAAGTTGGTCCTAAGCTGATGTTGAATTTAAAAAAAAATTGTGTTTTAGGCAATTTATGAACAGTACTAGTTCAAGTCTAACTAATAGTAAAAGCAAACAGAATCAATTGCAACGCTCTGTTGAGGACAAAATAGGAGATCTCCCCATTCGGTCAGCTAAGTGTTAAATACGCACCATGTTTCATGAAGAACTGCGATAACTTACGAAATTGATGGAATACTGTAGGATTTTTCCACGGAATGACCGTTGGAGATGCATTGTATTTTTCCGTAAAATAGCCGTTACAAAGATGACACGGCTCGCCGCCGTATCGATAGTCAGTTGTTTTTGGTAAACTTGTTGTGACCGGCAAATTTGGCGGCAGTCGTTTTCTTGCGTGCATAAAAAGAGTCGCGGAAAGTAGTGCCGCTCAGATTCTTATTCTTTTTCTTGCGTGTGTTCAAATAGATTAACTTTCTTGTGTGTTTTTCTTTTAATAAACTGTTAACTCTCTTTGTTTATGACTCGTGTGTTTTTCCCCTTCATCCTCATATCCTACAATACTTTCTTTTATTATATTTTGTATTGAATGGAAATACAACTGTTAATTATCAATTATAGCAATTGCTTGAGAAATTCTGAAGGTATGAAAATGTATGTATATCGTAAAAATAATTTCATAAAAAGTGTAATTTAAAGATTCAATCGATCTCATAGATTCAAAATATCTTCAGGTTCCCGATGTATATGTATTATAATCACTTCCTCCTGCGATAATATTCATCAATGAGCGTCTTTTCCGCTTTATTTTTGCCACCCTCTTCAACTAACCGCACGTCGCGTTATAACGTTCCAGTTTCAGTTCAAGCGACCGCTATTTATCGAATCATAACCCCAATACCGTTCTTACGGGATCTCGACTCTTTGTTGAATCGCAGTCGTTTTCAATGAACGTTTTAATGCAAGTTAGGTTACCGTGGTAACCAGCTCGAAGCGATACATTCTCTGTTATCGTCCTACGTGGTTACCTTTATTCTCCTCCATTTTATTTATTTCTTAACTACGTTGTTTCTGAGACTATTCTGATTATTATTCACTCTAGGAGTTTGCTTCGGAAGTTACTTTTCGGCCATCGTTAATGCTAGAATGGAATGAAAAACGTACGCATCCGTCATATTTATCAATAGATGTATCTTAGAGAATCTTAGTTACAATTGACTGTCACAAAACTAACGGTTGTAATGACCGACTAGCCTGTTACAAGCTTGTCAAAAAGTAAAATCGTATGTTGATCGACTACAAATTGTTATTGGTATTTTTAAGTAGACTGCAGATGTTTATGTAAATTCATACCTTCCTCAAAATTTTATCTTGTTTCATGTTGGATACTAATTGTTCGGACGTACTGATACCCAACGCAACTTGCATCTTCTAGGTTAGTTAGGTTGAATAATTGACGACACTTTTTTTTTATAATTTAATTTAATTTAAACTAGTGGATCGTGCTGCGATCAAGGATCTGCAGGTGAGTGTATCTTGATCGGATTCTTACAAAGATCTGTGTCGTGTGGTAAAAATGCTAGTATATATTAGGCGTACAAGTTAATTTTAGTCTTTTTTTGACAAGTTTAGAGTTTATTTAAATTTTTATGCCCAAAAGTTAGTCGATGAAACAGTCTCCCTCACTTTCTATAACCTTTGCTTATCTTTCGGTCAACGGATACCTGATTTGAAGAAACTAGACTTAAACTAGTTTTATTTCGATGAACTCATCTAAAAGTGTTTGCAATTCCTTATTCTTGAATCGTTGCGGTTATCCAGGTCGTTTTTTCTTTCCTGAAATTTGCTTCCCAAAACCTTTGGTATCAGTATTTGCAGGTGGAATAAGATAACACAGCATTCTCACCGAAGAGCATTACAGATTATTTCTGCGGCGTTTCTTTTTTAACTGAAGTGCGAAGAGCACACAATGTCAAATGTGCTCTTTGCTGCACGTCATCAATTAAACTGTTTTTCATCCAGGTTACGTTAACCGAATCAAGCAGTTTTTTAATGTTTTGGAAAGCTAGATGTCTACACTATAAGACTCCAAAAATACCATTACGATATTCAAATTGTAAATAGCTTTTATCATCATCAAAAGATGACAGACTAAAATTAACTTGTACACCTAATATATCTCGTGTAATCGAATATTCGTAGATATCTTGCGTGATCGAATGTTTATAGATATTGTAGGATAAAAATTGGCCAAAGGGTTTTACACATAAACTACTTTCGGAATTCTTTTTAAAACCGCGACTATGACAACGACAACGATTATGACAACAAGCTGATACAACGACGGCTGATACCTCTCGCGAGGCTTTCTATTTATTTGCCTGTGGTCTGATAGGCGGTTCCTGTCTTTGCCAATCAGGACCTTCAAAAAAATGCACGTCTTCGACGTCCCCACTCCGTGCAAACCTCGGTGACGCTTTTGTACTTAGGACATCTGTTGTCCACATTTTCTTCGGTGATCAGGTTTATGGCAGCGACCCTTTATTTTCACAAATGTAGGCAAAGAATGACAATCGGCATTTGTTATTAACCCTTTCGCTACGGCGAGCCTCGCCGCGAAGTGTCTTGTGTGGAACGGAGCGCCGTGCCGAAAGTACGAACATTAAACGCAGATAGTTTTCAGCATTTAAGACCAAGACTTTTGTCTCAGAAACGACTTTTTAACTTTGAGAAGCAAAATAATTCATATTCATAATTTTTCTATGAACAGATTTTTAATTCAATAATACGATTAATATTTTTATATTACACAACAAAATAGTAACTATAATTATAACATAATATTGACCAATGGCCTTTTAATAATCACATTTTGTATAAAACTCTTCAAAACAGATAAAACTTGACTTTTGGCTCCATTTTTATGGTAGATGATAGGGTGACTATAGTCACTCGTCGTGTATAGGTGGCATCTTGTGGCTGGTGACTATAGTCACCCGTAGTAGCGAAAGGGTTAACCCTTTGCGATCGGAAGGCACCTCTCCGGCGTCATGGTTATTCGGGTCGCAAGTCGGATGGCGTTTGAGCGGCGACAACGGTGTTTATGGTATAAATTTCTTAATGGTATAAATATAAATAAACTATCAAAATATAACATTTTTGTAAGATAATTTATGTAGAAGGTAATTTTATTGTACCTATAACGTACTCGACACATTCGTGAAAATTGCGTCGACCTGCCACCTCACCCGGCCAAAAATGTCGACCGCAAAGGGTTAATTCCCGCCGCTCCCTCCTATAAAAATGACCTAGCGATCCGTAAATTGCCTACGATATCTTGCGTGGTCAAATGTTTATAGACTTCTCGTGTGGTCAAATGTCTATAGACTTCTCGTGTGATCGAATGTTTAGAGACATCCCGAATGATCGTAGATATTTCGCTGATATCCTTAGCTTACAATACCGTCATTATCGAATGTTTGGAGACATCACGAATGATTGTAGATATCTCGCTGACACCCTTAGCTTACAATACCGCCACTGTCTTTATTATTATTACTAAAGACTGAACATTTCACTTTCTAAATATCACAGCGTACGCAGTACTTTAGATATTTTTTACATTTCTGTACATTATATGTATTCCTTACTTTGCTTTCTTCATTCCCAGTCGATGTATAACTTAGTAATAGAGACTTAAATATAAGTAGTAGATGTACATTTCGAAATAGTCTTTGATACCTACGTTTTCCGAAAGGTTGAGAAGTTATCAAAATCTTCTAAACTACTGAAGCTTCTCGAATGATCATTTGAAGCTAAGCTTCAAAGCTTAAGGAGTTTCTCTCGCACAGTCACCATTATTACTCCAAAACAACATCGCCTTAAGGTACTCCAAGTAATTCTCATTCAAACACCATTAAGAAATAAACTAAAAATCACTATCTTTCATGCAATACAATTTATAACACTGTTTAATTACAAAGAATATTTTACATAACCTAAAAGTGGCAGTGTTGCATTGCTTGAGTATTTTAATGGCATAAAATCTAAACATTCTAAATATTATTTAACCCTTTGCACTCCGCGTCATCTCGGACGTATTGGCTGGACGTATTCCCGGTTCCTCAAAATCACTATTTTTTTTTATGTATCTTGGTAACTGTACGATATTTTGATTTGATATCTTGTGCCATTTTAGTAGAAAATTGACATGCTCCGTATGTTTCGTTAAATTTGTTTTTTTTTTTATGTTTTAAGGGGCCATTCTACTGTGACGGCCCGAAATCAAGACGATTTTTGGGAATTTTTTGTGGGTAAACTATACAACATATCATTTTGCGGCTTAGGATATTTGTTTATTATAACCTTAAGTTTATTTAAAAATTTTTGCGAGCCAAGAGAGCATATGTGTGTAAAATTGCAAAACGTTTTTTATGACGCTGTAAAGCAAACAGCCTTCTATGGCTGCCATGATTCCAGCTGTTGTAGTGATTTGAAAACAGAAAATAAACAAGATTCTTAATCTGTATGAGCGTGGATATCGTCGGTACCAGAATGGTTTGAAAATACTGAACAGAAAAAAAATGGCGCTGGTCTAAAGAAAAATTTTTAAATTTTGGTAAAAAAATCGGAATATTTTACATTCCCAAAATTCGAAAAAAATTCAAATCGAAGCAATTCTGGTACGGACGAGAATGACACATCTAATGAACACATCTGCCAAGCGGGAAGTGAATCGGTCAATCCGTTATGGAGCTATCGTGGCAGCCATTTCCAAAAATGTGGTTTTGAGAAAAACGCGTTTAAAGTTTCAAGTACTGTTTAGGTGTATATAGAAAGTTTTGATCATACTTATAAGCTAATTAGCTATCCCAGGGCCATTCAGTACACCTTCCTTCTCTTCCTAGAATTCCTATAGTGTTGATGCTGCAGTTCTACGAGCTGTCCGAGCCTCTTTCGACGCCTATTGGCTTTTTATCGCTACGTGCCTTTTGCGGATGTTATCGCGATTATCAACGAAAGTTTTGGTTATTGGGCCAATTACGATTCCCATACAGAGTTCTTCATATTTTCAACCGAATCGGTGTTTCATAAAATGGCTAATCCACAATATGTGGTCAAATTGTTTGATATCAGCTAGCTTCCTGGAGCCTTTTCCTCCTATACCTTTATTCTTTTTCTTCACACTTCTCAATCAACTTCCAAACCTTTTTTTCACGTGTAGAACATATTCAAGCTTCTTCACTATCATATTATCGTAAGGATTCAAATTTATAATAGAATTCCGGGTTTGCCGGAATGAGCCGACCGCTCAGATAGCTGTGCGCGGCAGAACGGCGCTTCGTGTGAAGGCACATAACATCGTTAATTTTTCGAATTCTGTTAAATCCCTTTGGGAACAAGTTTTTAACATGTTAAAGTCTAAGAAAATGCAAAAAAAAATTCAATTTTTTCAATCCGTCACAGTAGAATGGCCCCTTAAGGATGTTCTGATCACTACATATATGTAATTTCGAACAGATTAATAACAATTTCAAAATTTCTAAAATTAATGAAATTGTTCACACCTTTCCTTATTTCATAAATGAGAGAACAAGTTAGAATCGTAAAGGAAACTTTAATGTACCTACATTATTCTCTTCATTCATATCTGTGTAGAAGAATTCAAAATTCCTGTTGGAAATTCGTGTCCTAACGAACAAACAAAAATCAATCGCTTCGAAGAAATATTTATGTAAGGTCGAGCTATCGGCTAAGGAGGTTCCAGAAACGGGTCAACTGTTTTTCCCTTACCACGCTATGCGTAAGAATTAGAGAACCCTAACGACCTGCGTTCTTTAGCCTCTTCTATTCATTCGAGTCTTGCCTCTCGCTGTGTGTAGATCAGGCTCAGAAAACGATATACCTTCCTTCATAAATAAAGTTTAGTAAGTTTTTAAGAAGAAAAGTTATCTTTATTTTATTCCTTTTAATCCATAGTCTTCAATAATTCCAATCCTGAAATGTTTAGGGACAATTTTATTATCACCATCTCCCATTTATATCACTGTGGAGGGATTCGGAGTTTCAATTCCACGAGATTATTCTAAGGATGATTACTTCACCAGCACCACCCATTATCCAAAATGGCAGCCTATCTGAACTCCGACCTAGTTCTAATTGTCGCACGAAAACCACATACGTTCCGTGTATCCGAAGCAGTCCATCTAAGCGCGAAGCGAGATCAATGCGATTCAATCTGACCGAGTACACGAGAAGCGACGCTTTCCACGTGACAGCCTGCTTGACGCGCGTCGATGCGGAAACAACCGATGCCATCTAAGCAACGAGCACACGGTCAACTATGCTTGACTTCCACTATCAGATGGAAAGCGAGGAGATGCGATGCTTTCTGCGTGGCAGGGTCCTTGACACGCGTCGATTCAGACGGCGCGTACGCGGCACCGATCAAACGCACACCGGTGCACCGTCGCAATCTACGATGCAGCGTTGATTTATCGCCGTAATTTAGGACCGCTTAATTAATTTACATCTGCGCGAAGAGGAGACTTGCGCGCGACGTTATCGTCGTTGAAGCTGCCCGAACGCGCTCTACTGCACGGTGACATCCTGTCCGTGTTAGTAGAAAAGAAAATAGATGGCCAATTAACTCATTGAAATGCACAATTCTCACCGTACCGTCAGTTAACCCTAGAACTCCTGAGCCTCGATCTGTTACGTGAACTCCTAAGGGGAGGGTTCCTCAAACCTATACTTCTTTTTATACATTTATCCTGGAAAAAGTTGTTTTTTGGAAAATTTTTTGCAATGTCAGGATATGCTACAGTTTATAAACAAGACAACATATGTTTTTGCGTTCAATTTGTATTGATTTATGTGTATTTATAAAATTAAATACTATTATAAAACAGTATAGTAACGTGCAGCTAGTTTGAACTTGATTCTTCTGATTCTCCTGATAAACATGAATGGCAGAGTATAGTATTAAATCAATGTTTTCTGCAAACATGGTTTTTGCATTTGTAACAGCTTTGCATTGATTTTAATAAATTATTATATTTTATGCGTCTGCTTTTAGCCACCAGTATGCACTCATAACATCTTCCCTTTTTTGTCGGTTCTGTATCTTTTGGTATTTTAGTTCGTAGTGTCTTTTCAATTAAAGTTCCTAGTTAGTTACATAGTTTCATTCTTCATTCTGTAATTTTTATTTTTTGGAGAAAAGGAGAGCATGAGGGTCCACTTCGTGTGACTGCCAGCGCCCCGTGGCGCGTAGTCAGTTATATTTCTCTTATGCTTACTAATTTTTTACACATAGCAACGGGAACCTCTTAATATCAAACTTAAATGTGTATACAACAATAAATAATTTTAAGAGAATTTTGTATGAAAGGAAAATGATTCAAATTTAAGGTTCTTCAATTTGTGGGTTCGTGGGACCCCCTCCCCCCCCGTAGGAGTTCTAGGGTTAATAACGCGAATATAATCGTTGCCATGTTACACGAATCGTGAAGAATGAACAATGTACAAATTTACATTATTGTTGAAGAACAACGATATGCATTGTCGTGTCGCGTCTTCGACGTTTGGAACCCCATGACGTTGTTGGGTCCAACATAAACAGTTTTGAGGGCTGCAACGGGCTAACCGTCCTTTTTTTCTTTGGCTCTCCAGTTTTCTTCCAGATCCAGAGTAGAACGCATTCATTTCACTATATAACGGTTTTTCACTTGTATTCTATTTCGTAATTAAATCACTATTTTTCTAAATACGTGTAAACTACTTATTTTCAATCTTAAATCTACAACAATTATTTATTGATTCAAGATGAGTGGCGAAACCTGATAAAAAGTAATTGTATACTCTAAAATAAGTCAAAAGTATGGAATACAATTTTTCTCTACCATATTTCGTATCTAAAATAAATAATTTTGAAAAATTACTAAGCACAGGTGTATTTGTTTTGATAAATCTTATTCTTCACTATTTTTGGATGCATAACCGAAGAATCTTTTAATTCGGTTCTTACAGAAATGAAGCATTTCAGGAGAAAATGTTATTTTATGTTATTTTATTGTGTGTTCTAGTCATTTTTGCCTTTAGAACGCCCTGCCGCATTCTTGTATCAATTGTTCTGCAGTACTTTTTATGATTCTTGGCTTTGTTAACAATTAGTTTTTGAATAGAAGACACAAGCAATAGAGTAACAAAGATAGAATCATGATACGTGATATTGATATAATTAGACGTAGAGAATACATGAAAATGCAAATCAGTTTACATGCATGTCTTACAAATCCATCAAGCTGAATGCCGTTCTAGCATTAGCTAATTAACCAGAACGTTAATATTATCAGATACTAATGTTACAAACTCAATTTCAAGCTGAACAATTATCCGGTATTTCTGCTACAAAGATATTATTGACTCTATTCGGATGTAAAGGTTGGTAACAAAGATTAGAAATGAAAAAGAAATATAAAGTACGGTTAATCTTCGTCTATGTTATTAAACAAAGGATAATTTATATAGATTCGTGCATGAAATTTGCATACATTGAATTAGTTTTAAAATACGCTGCGCTATAACCTGATGTAAGAACTGTGACTGATTGCATCCGCATTTCTTCTGTAAAATCTCTTTCCAGCTCCACATACAAGATACAGTAGTAGCTATAGGAATTACATCACTTTTTAGTAATAGAATTCATCATACAAGATAACTATTTTACGATTACCGCGCCTACCCCTCAGTTAGATAACGAATACTACGCTTCTTAAAAATTAAAAATAAGTACTTAAAGCTTATTTAGAAAATACACCGCATACTTGTTTAACACTCGACCTACCAGACTATTCAAAATAAACATTTCATGCACTTTGGAATTTTTTCACGATTTTTTGTGAATAGTAAAAATAAAAATTTGTTTCCCTTATACAAAGTATTTTTCTCGTGTAATTTACAATTTAAGCTTTTGAGGAGAATAAGTATACTTCGGTAAACCGTAGTTCTGATATCAATTTTTGTGGAAATGCATTCAATGTTCGATAGATTCTGTCACCATAGTAAATACACAGCAAACGTGGTATAATAAAGCTTGGATAACTGCTAGCCATTTTAACCTGATCATCTCCACTACTAAAGGATGACTTTCATTGATATGTTAAGAAGTTTGACATCAAGTGAACAGCGCTTAATGTAATCTGATCCGGTTTCGAATATCACTGAGGCCATATACACTCCCGTCCATAAGTATCCGGACACCTATCAAATTTATGTAAATACTGTATTTATGCTTCAATAATATACTTATTTCTCAATGAAAGCAATTTTTATTGAACATTTAGTTATAATAGAAGAAAAAAAATGAGAACATAGTATAAACAATTCTTCCCACCAAAAGACATAAAATTGTTTAAATCTTCTTTTCATCGATATGTCCTCCCCGTTGCGAAATAACCGCTTGCACTAATCGAGGTAGTCTTGCGACAAGTTTTTGCAGTGTTTCTGTTTTAATTTCTCCCCAAATTGTTTTCAACATTGTCCACAATTGTTTTTCACTTTTTGGGCACTTGTCTCTCACTTGTCTATCCAATTTGTCCCACAACTTCTCAATTGGATTAAGGTCCGGCGACTGTGGGAGCCACTGCATAATTTTCACTTCCTTTCTTTCTTCTAGTTCCTTTAAATAGTTTTTACATATTTTTGCACAGTGTTTTGGATCATTATCCGGCATAAACACAAAATTATTTCCAATAAGTCTTTTTCCTGAGGGAATCGCATTGTCTTTTAGAATATTCAAATATTGTTCTTTTCGCATTATTCCTTCCACTTTCACTATATCGCCCATATTATTAGCCCCAAAACAACCCCAAATCATAACTACACCACCACCATGTTTGATTGTAGGCACAACAGTCTGGAAGAAAGTTTTCATTGACTTTTCGACGAACTAAAGTGCGCCGCTTGTTACCAAATACTTCAAATTTGGATTCGTCTGTCCAAAGAACTTTTTTCCATGCGGAAATAGTCCAGTTGCATGTATTGTTCCACAGCTATATCAAGATTAAAGGACAAAATAATAAATCCACAAAAGAAACTAAATTTAAGAAATATTTAAGCAAATTCCGCAAATACGTAAGTGTCCGGATACTTATGGACGGGAGTGTATATACAAATATCAAATGCTTATACTTTGAATTTCTTTTAATGAATCTTTTATCGATATATTTGTGAGGACTTTCTAATTAAAATTAGGCAAAATGCAATATAATTTGTATAATATTACAAATTACAGACGCAAAAATAATTGCAAATACGATTCGAATCACATCATGTTAGATCTTATTTTAATCAAAAAGCCCTCATATATGTATCGGTAAATGTTTCATCAAAAAGGATTAAAGGCAAACATTATTAACATTTTGTTTTCCTTCATTTACTATCCTTTTCTGCGTTTGGCAAACTACAAAAGCAAACGCCGAAGTCCGGCTCGAGTCTTTCCTGTAACTGTAATTTGACCATGCTTTCATAAGGGCAACTCTTAGGTTTCGTATTGTTATTCATCTATCCAAGCATTACTATAGCTACATCGTACCGTTTCAACGTGACCTTTTAATAGTTTCGCCTAATTTTAAGCCAATAAATGCGCGTAATAATTTAGATGATTAGTGTTTACGAACAAGTTATGCCAAAAACACTGCTACCTTTTAGCTGACGCTATTTTTATAACGACTGCTGTTCATTACGACTAAAAATAATTTGTGACGGTGCGAAAGATTTTGCAGTCCCTAAGAATTCGATTAGCGAAGTCGGAAAGATTTGATATACAGGTAACCCTCCTATAACACGGTAGATAGGTTCCTAGAAAATGTCTTGTTGTGTGAAACCATGTTGTATGAGACCCAGAGCCAATACAGAAAGGGGGGTTGCGTTCCGAAAACTTATTAAAAATATAAATGTTTTTACAACACAAAACAAAAAAAAAAAAAAACAAAAATATTTTAATTTAATGCAACTTTAATTTAATAAATTTATTCGTCTTCACTGCTCAGTATAATCAACCACTTGAAAATGTTTTTTTGGTGGAACGATATCGCTTGCACTTTTGGAACTTTTTTTTCATTTAAAGTTGTTGCATCTTTTTCCCTTTTAACAAAATTTATAATTTCACTTTACTTGCTGGTTCTTACTAGGTCATTGTAATTTTCTCAGTACGGAGCTAAACAGTTTTGCAGTTCCCTTTTGAATGTTCGGCTCCTTTCAGCGGAAGGGTCTGGCATTCAAGAAAAATGACTTAAGATTTTCAGCTAATCTTAGGTCTTCTTGTAATTTTTTTAAAGTTAAATTATTAACTGAAATAGTTAAGAAATGGCAGCTGTAGAAGTACAGTGTTGTACAAAGATTTTTGCAATTTTCTTATCGTGTTATAGCGAAACTGTGTTATAGGATTCCATGTTGTAGGAGGACTACCTGTATTTCGAAGGGCATGTGGTTTTTCTCTCGCGTAGCGACGCTTTCCCTTCGGCAACACTTTGGCACGACGATTCAAATCTCTCCCTTCGTTCCGGAGATGTTCCCTGATTTTGGGAGGATATAGGACGACGGATTGAAAAGAGAGGAGTCATTCGGGCTCTGTATACGACACGACAAGGTGCGACGTGCATATAAAATAAAGTTTCGACGTGAAACTCGGATACCCGTTTTATTTCCTTTCACCCAAAAATCAATTGGGCTCCTTTTCCTGTAAAAGGGCCCCGTTATATCGAACTTGATTTCATTCCCGATTACAACGCCGTTTTCGAACGACAAAAGCTCAATCCGTTCATCGAAACGCACGCGCTGGCCATCGGTGCGTTCAGTTAAAAGCTGGAGAGTATGCGCCTGTCCAGGGCTTCAACCCACGTACGGATGATCGTAGACGCGACACCAAGATATACGATATCCAAGCGATTTATCATCGTGACAATTTCAAACATAGCACCCAGTTTTCACGTCCCCCTCCCTCTTCCGCCACCCTCTTTTCCACGGTTTCGTGCTCCCGCCGCTACGACGTCCAGCATTCCCGAGGAACCGGTCGTCGTCGTCGTAGTCGTTCGAGAACTGCGGCAAAAGTTGCTTATATGATTAATCGAAGCTTTCCTCTGCGACGCAGGGACACCGGCATCGTTCCAAGGATTAAATTCGCCCCCGCCCCTCGGTTTCCGCGACGGGGAATCATATTTCAGATCCTCGACCTCTGCATTGTTACTTCCGGCGTACAAAGTACTTCCGAAGGAGCTGCCACCGAGGCTTTTTGGAGTTTTATACCGCGGAATGGAAGCGATTGGTTTGTTGGTGGGTGGGTTTAGGACATTTGATCGTCGAAATTGTGATCAGATCGTTTGACAGTATCTGGTTCTATAGCTCTATTTCCAGGGCTCTAAATTTTAAGACGCCGTCAGGTGAAATTACTAAAAAATGATGGGAGATTTAATATCTTGAATTTAATTAAGTAGTAATGGTATAAAAGGGCTATAATATTTTTATCTTTCACTTCTACTGGTAATATTTAGAACGCTCTTAGCTGATTTCATATTACTAAAGTATTATTTCTATTTAATTGTAGAAATAAGCACAGCACATTTTTGTAAAATCGTCGTGCCGCTAGTTTTACACGGTAAAAAAGAAATCCATTTGTAAACTTGTGAATTTACCAACTCTTCCTCTGTTAATGATTACCCTATTATAATTTTTCTTAAGTTACCAACTTTCTACACTTATTCAAACCTTTCTTAAGTTACCAACTTTCTACACTTATTCAAACCTTTCTTAACACATTGTGTATGGCGCTCTGCTCGCGCAACGCCCTCCCAGGGCCTGCACAGTTTTGGGCGCCCTAGAAACACTTTATACGATGCATATATTCACTTTTTTAATTCGTATTTGGTAGCAGGTATTCACACAAAATATTCTGAAATATTACTATACATGTTTCATACTTCTTTTACATTTTTTACTTTTTTTAAAATTTTAATTATTTATTTTATAAGTTTGAATAATCTTAAAATAAAACTGAAAATATACATGATTTTTAAAAAGCTGTTACCTTACCAATTAGAACGCGAATTTTGAAGTAATAAAATGCTGTACAACAGTAAAACGCTTTATAAGGTATCATGTACAGAAACACAGAGCTACCAATGTAATGACTATATTGATCGACTGATTTCTGCACGCTCAGAATGTTGACATTCATTCTTTTTAACTAACTATTTATTAAGGGAATACGCAAGACTTCGTTACCTTGGTAATGTAACAAGAAAGTTTATTTTTAATTCCTTAAATCGTCGATTGAGTCAAAGAAACCTGAAGACGACATATCTCGTCTCCCGATTTCAACGTTCGAATTGCTAAAGACGAGATATCTCGTCTCTCGTACGCAATGTGTTAAGTATAATTCTTATTAAAGTATTGGTTTGTTTCACGTGAAACTGTCATACCATTCTTCTATTATTCCTCTGTCTATTAAGCTACTATGCTTATTTTTATACAGCTTACATCTTGGAGCGTAATAGATTTGTCCTTTTTTACCATTATCCCGTATTCTTCTTTAGCTACTTGATAGTATGAAAATTGAAAATAAAATTATGGTCCGCTGTAATCTGTATATTTGAAACATAAAATAAATCTCCATTTAAATTCCATTTCTGTAACGGCATTTATGAAAGTTTGAATTTGCATGAACTTCAGCTGCCAATTAATAGTACATGAAAATATTATATATACGCACAAGCAACTTCCACGTTAAAAATAAAACCAGGTTATCATCCGATCGCCCTCGAACAATCGAGAAAGTTGAGGTAACTTACAGAACTCGGATTCCAACACCATGTACGAAGTTGTTTAATTAGATTGCGAGTAAGGATGTTGATTAATTTCGAGATGATTCCGGCAAGTTTACAGCTTCCGGTATCGCGTTACGAATAATAAGCGGCGTGCGACTGTTCAGAGAAGCGGGGCTTCCGTGAAGTCTACCAGAACATTCAAATATTTTAATTACCCCGCTATGCTTCCTCGTCCCGCCCCCCTTCGTCCCTCGGTAATATTATATATCAGATGCTGGTATTCTTCTCGTGCAATCAGTGACCACTGCATGATTCCTCCGCTTAATTAAAAGTGGACAATGCAAGGGGTTAGGTCTAAACAGGCAGGATTTTATACTGGATGCGTCGTGGTTCCTGCTTCATTTACATGGTAAAACGCGTTTTAAAACTCGCAAGTCTTCACCCTGCGAGCTTTTTCCTCGTTTACCATCTCTGTTTGTTTCAGCGCAGAAAATGAAACAAAGAGAAAGAGTCATTACACCTCCCTTTGTTCTTCCAAGCATATAGGGTGTTCAGTTTTGATCTACTCGTTGGAAGTATTTCGACAAATAGATCGAGTAAGGGAAAATGTTTTTTCAGCGTTATAAAAGATCGAGGTGAACATTATAAGGTATGTAAAATATGACTTTAATTTAGAAATAGAAACCTAACTCAAACATGTCTTCAGACCTACCTTAAGCTATTATTCAAAATCTATTTTAATCTTTAAAAATATAATATGGATCTTTTGTGAATCTTCAAAACTAACACTTAAGACAAAGTTACAGAGGACGTTGACCTTGACATCATAATTCTTATTATTACTTATACGTACAGTAGCTCATGAAAGTGTTCGAACGCTCGCCACTGACATCTTTAACAACAGAAATATAAAAATATGTTAAACTTTATTGTACAAGGTATTATTATGCAAATAATATATTAAGAGGGGAGTATCGATATTATATTTATAAAATTTGAAGTGAATTGAATAATGTTTACAAAAGTTAGAGAACATTCATCGCAGATGTGTGCAAAAACGGGGTCACAAAAGAATTCGAACGCTTACAGATTAACGACGTTTATACTGAATTCACACACTAAGTGATACGATTGACGAGACTATATTCAACAAGTTTGATGGTACAATCATTTAGAGTCATCAAAGTGTGGAGTCATGAATTCGGAGTTAATAACATAACTTTATAAGGAAGGGAAATTTTACAAAGAGATGGATGATCTTCTTAACAGAAGTAAATCCACCATATATTATACTATAAAAAATGTAATAGTATAGAACACCTTGCGAATGAAGCCGGAGAAAGCCGACCGAAAAAGTTAACAAGCAAGGAAGTGAAAATAATTATCTGTGAGATAAAAAAATAACTGACTATATCGGCTCCAAAATTTGTAGGCATGGTGAAAAATGTATTTAGGGAGGACATTTGTCCAGAATTTTGTCAAAGATTATTATGGATGCATAATTTCTATGGAGAAGTTGCAAAACAGTAACCATATGTATATTGACAAAACAATTCAAAAGAAGGAATTCGATTTTTCAGAAAATTATGTTAACAAAGATAATACCTTTTGCGATACCGTTATACTTTCTGACGAAAGCAAATTTAACGTTTTCAATTCCGACGGACGCTATTATGTGCGAAGAAAACACTGAAGTGGAAATGTAAAATTTACATCCAACACGGAGGTAGTTCTGCCATGGTATGGAATGGGATGGCAGTCAGTAGTACTGGGAACCGAAACATTGTGCTCGGATCGTAAAAGAATGAATACTATATAATACACCCCATAAATCCTAAATACACCACTACAGAGTCCTGGCATCAATCGTATTGAACATTTATGGCCCGATATAGATAGAAGATTATATAATTATGAAATAAACAATGAAACATTACTCATAAAAAAATTATTGAAATATGAAATATCATGGAAGTAAATGTTGCACAAAAATTAATACATAGTATGCAGGATCATCTTAAAACTGTTATTAAAGCCAAATGTGAACAAACTAAATATTAATGTAAATAAAAATAATAAGAAATAATGCATGCATTCGAATACTTTTGTATGAATGTAATGAATGTTCTCTAGCTTTTATAAATATTATTGAATTCACTTTAAATTTCGTAAACATAATGTTGACACTTCCATTTTAATATGTTTACAACAACACCTACACCAATGAAGTTTAATGCATGTATTTATATTGTTAAAGATGTTAGTAGCGAGCGTTCGAATACTTTTGTGAATACTTTTATGAATTACTGGGATATCAAATTCTTTAACATTAAACACTACTTTCACGTAAATATATACATCTAATATTATAAGAATCAAATATCGAATTTGATTAAAAACATGAACAATACAGGAATATATAGAAATACCTTTTGAAGCCAACACATATTCAAACACCATGAAGATTAACTCTTTGCGGATAAAAAATAATCCATCTTTTTGATATGTGGTTTCGATATCTTTCAATTTCCTCTAAAAAATTGAAATAATCGAGAATAGGGATGCTTGTTTTGTACATTTAGTTCGTATTTTATTAAAAAAAGATTTCTATGCAACATGGAACTCCCTGTATACTAAAAATGCGAGCCCCAAGGACGTCAACTGTATTTTCCTCTATCCAAAGAATTTTCCGAAATATTTGCAAAAATTAATATGCAGTGGAAGCAGTAGCATGGCTAAAACGGCGAATTTCTAATTTTTTACACAAATTTTGTAAATTTACTGTGCTGTAACTTTGGAAAATGTTGAAAGGTATCTGTAAACGGTATAAATAAAAATTTATTTCCCTTACATGAAATATTTTTCATATAACTTTTGATTTGTTTTTTTCTATGCAAATAGGTATGCTTCGATCGTCGGTGGTTGTAGCGTTAAACTCGGACACCCAGTGCATCGAATGAATAGGGGAGAATTGTGTTCGAGGATAGAGAGGGAGATGGTACAGGCGAGTACAACACGCCGAATGGATATCTATATTTTATCCGTTCCGCTACCGACGCGAAGTGCGGAAAGCATACACAACTACGATGGATTTTTACTGCCAGTAAACCTCCCTTTATTGTGCGCCCGTAGTTTTAGATGCATACGATCTAGCTCTTCTTTCCCGATGAATCACCCTTGCTACATCGTGTCCCTTTGCTCGCATTGTCGCGCCCTAAATAGCTTCGTTTCGATTGGATCGCTGTATACGGTATTGGTGTTCCACAGTCGGTGCCGTACAAATCCTAGTGAATTCGAAGAAGTAGGATATCCGGTAAAGATGCAAACAAACGTACTCATCCCGTGAGGGGTAAAGGTGGGGTCCATTGGATACCTGTGATTTTTAATTTTATGTGAAAAATGTGGGATAGGATATATGGGGATCGTTTATTTTGAAAGTGGTGCAAGTCCATTTTTTTAAAAAATAAGATATTACATAATTTATGCTCAATTCAGTGTAAACTTTTTATTTATAACTAGTTAGTATTTAATTTCTAAAAAAATCCCCATGTTTTGTCCAATTTAAAATTGGCCGATAAAAGAAATTGGGTAACCACTGATTATGAAAGTGGTGTATGTTCAATTTCCAGAGACAGGTGTCAGGCATTACGAAAAAAGGATTTCCTGTACACACCACAGGATTATCATGGTGCCATAAAAGAATGTAAACAACATAATGAATTCATTTTACATGAAATGGAACGAGAGGATTTCGTTTGAACAAAAAATCTACAGAACGCAATCAAAAAACAGATAAGCAGAAACACTAATGGAGATAAAGTAAATTGACTGTAAATATGTTGGATGAGGTTTCTCAAAAGTGCACCACATACTATTTTATATAAAATATCGATGGAAAACAAAGAATTTAAGACTAAGTTTATTACATGTCCGGGAAGACCGCCAACATTTGAGAAAATCACCCTGGCGCCTTTATATCACGCCAATTACTTACGAAAAATATAAGGATATGGATCAGATATTACCCTATATACTTCCTGTGCATCATGAATATTTTAAAACACAATTACAAGAAGATATGTTAATTTTAACAATATAATTAACGTTAAAAATTAAAAATACTACTTCTATTTTATATCTTTTATTACGTCTCATCCTGTTATTGGAACTTCTTTGTAAACCGTGCTTTTAAGATACCCCATATTTTATTAACGATGTCAAAGGTCGCTAGGTAGATTTGCTTTGGGTTAATAAAAATATGTATTGTCTTTCAAAATACCATCTATCACTTTAAAATCTCGAAAAATATGACCTACAAGGAACTGGTTATCTATTATGATATTTGCCCCTCTGAATCAACCAATATTTTTCTCTGATACTTTCTTCGATTATAAAAAATAAGCGAAATACTTGAAACAGTTGAATAATTCTATTCACCTTCTATACAGTGCAAATTCGCTCTGTTACAAAATATAATAGTAAGTATAACTAAAAGCACTACCTTCTACTGGTTCCACTTTTTTTGCTGCATACATGGATATTTTTTTTTACAAATAATTATAATGCAGTAAAATGACTACCATACTAGTTATGGATTAAACTTCAACAAGATCTGATAATGACAGCAATGGATTGATGTTTGAACTAATTTAATTCTATTCTCTGTTTGACTATGAAATTGAATTTGAACAGCTTCAGAAGTGCATTATTCGAATAACCAAAACCTTGTATCATTGGAAATTTTTGGGAATCTTTATGGTTAATTTGAGTGCAACTGGAGAACAATTTAATTAACTCTTTTTGCCTTAATGGAGAATATACGTTGTCTCGGTAAATTTTTCTTATCCGCGGTAGGATAATATAAAGGGTGTTTTTTTACAATTAAATTAAATATCTGCCTTATTTTTGTTGTGATTTATAGAAAAATGATAAAAAAACGTGTTTAAATAGTTTCTACACGCGTATCTGATAGTTACAAAAAGAAATTTTTCTAAGGGCAAGTGTCTTTTGTCATTTCTCCTACAGTTTTCATAACGAAAATAATTTAGATGTTCTATTTAAGAAAACCGTCCTGTATGTACGTCTCGCAAGACCGTTAT
>JAOPTO010001789.1:0-13645 GCA_033822845.1 Tetrapedia diversipes
AGTGACGAACAAAAATTTAAGACGACAGGACAATGTAAAATATAATTTTATAATTAATGTATTTATTTTTATTACTATTATGATAGAATACCATTTATTGATTAACACAGAATACAAATTTTTTTTACAGTGTTATTTCTTATTAATTAATTAATTTAAAGTGACGAACAAAAATTTAAGACGACAGGACAATGTAAAATATAATTTTATAATTAATGTATTTATTTTTATTACTATTATGATAGAATACCATTTATTGATTAACACAGAATACAAATTTTATTTACAGTGTTATTTCTTATTAATCAATTAATTAATTAATTTACAGTAGTGGACAAATATTTAAGACAGGACAATGTAAAATATAATTTCATGGTTCGCAAATATTGTTTATTTATTCATTTTTATTGTTATTATGGTAGAATTTATTGTTTAGCATAGAAAGCAAATGTTATTTACACTGTTATTTCTTATTAATTAATTTATTTATTTTCTTTGACCCTTGGGTCTTAAACTTTTGTCCGCTACTGTATTGTACTTCACAAAGTCGGAAGAGAGTCACTGTGTGTGGCAATGACCTAGTTGGGAACGAAAATCGACGAGCTCTGAGGGCCGTCAACCCGGAAAACGCGGTTCGCTGGTAACCCGAAAAATTGTGTAAAGTTCGCAACATGAATTCCAAACGCTGCCAATGCGAGGCAGTTGGCGAAACATTCGCCTGGCAAACACCGGCGAACCTATTATCGTAAAGAAACACCGTTCGTTGAAAATTTGCGTTCCACCGAAGCCAAGAACGTTTTTCCTGTTTTTTATGCCCCAGTTTCTGGTGAAATGATGTGCGCATCTTTCAGCGTTTGGCTCAACGCGATATATCACAACGAACAGAATCCTGCTGGAAGCGAATGGATGTTAAATAAATTGTTAACTGAACTATATTTCTTTTAATGATTTACGGATTATAATCAGATAAAGAATTATTATTGGAATTTTTTAATTATTAATTTCATAATTCCTGATGTTAAAGTATGGATATTGTATTAATGTTTTGAATAATGTAGTTTAGAAATTTCTCCAAATCATAATAATAGATATAAATTATAATAATAGTACTGGTGATAATTATAAAATAATAGTAACATAAAAATCGCAGCAGTATTCATATAAAATTTCTTATTTTAGGTTATCTGTGATTAGTAGATTTAAATTTAATTTAATTTAAGCAGTTGGTAATCATAATAATAATACTAGTGATAAATATAAAACAATAGCAACAAAGATAGCAACAGTATTAGTAATAAAAATTATATTACTATAGAATTTCTTATTTTAGGTTATCTATAATTAGTAGATTTAAATTTAATTTAATTTATGGAGTAGGTAATCATAATAATAGTACTAGAAGTAATTATAAAACAATAATAGCAAAAATAGTAACAGTATTAGCAGTAAAAATAATATTACTATAAAATTTCTTATTTTAGGTTATCTGTGATTAGTAGATCTAAGTTTAATCTAAGCAGCAGATAATATGATAATAGTGAGAATAGTAATGATATTAGCTTTAACAAAAAAATAATGATAAGGACTGAAAGTAAAATTGTTCACTTTAAATTATTCGTGAGATCTAACATTCTCGATTGCAAGTTATAGATTAAGTCAGGTGTTAACAGCATTTAGCATTAATAGCAGTATAAAATTACTCTGGGCTTCAAACTGAATTTAGACATATCTCAGATCCAATTAAGACCACTTCCAAGTATCGATAAAATGTAATAAAAGTCCAGCAGAAATCTGATCCAATCATTACTTCGGAAAATACTTTGATCCTTATATACATACGTGTAGCCAACAGCTAACCTAACCTCTTTTCAGATACGAAACGAGTGTAGGTCTAATCTAAATACAATTTAAACTTGATACAAGATTAATAAAGATAACCAGTCTAGATTTGATACCACTTTTATCCTGATCTAGCCTAATTACGATAGAATCATAATCGAGAGTTGATCTACACCGAAGCCAGTTGCGACCTAGGTGCAAGTTATAGACCGGAACTGGTCCTAATCGCAACGCCAATTTAACTCGGAACAGTTATCGATGCTAGATAACGACTATCGTCCCAACTAATGGCACGATCTCGATTAAAATGTAATCTGATACTTAATCTAGACTTGAGAGCCTAATCGCTGTTTATAGAAACGGCTCCATGAAGTTTCAGACACTTTCTTTACATTTTCTATTCTTGATCTTTGCATTAGACAAACTGATTACATTATTTTTTAAATTCTCTTCTTTCTTTTCTGTCTGAACTCTGATTTTAGATTCTTATCTAATTTTAGATAAGTTGGTCAATATGTCATTAAAAATATATTTCTTGGTATAAATCCAAAATCTTAGATAAATCAATTAATATATCATGTACTTAATTTACTTTCTACCTTTTTATTCATATTATTGAATAAATCAATCGATACGTAATCATAATTTTTTTGAATTAAATTCTACTTAATAACAATTAACGAAAAAAGTAAGTTAGTTGTTTCTATATTTAAGCCTGAATTTAAAATAAGAAAGAAAACTGTTTTACATTGTCTTCTCGTCTTAAACTTTTGTCCGCTACTGTATTTCGATAGCCAGCGACAGAACGGAATGTTTTATTTACCTACGAATATATCCGTCAATCAATCAATCGGCTTAATTCGCTCTAGAAAACGAGTCGATTGAAACGGAAACAGAGAAAGTGAGAAAAACAGAGAGAGAGAGAGGGAGTGACAGAGAGAGGGGCGGGAGATAGTGAGGGTGAGGGAGAGAGAGAGAGAGATAGAGAGAGGAAGAGAGAGAGAGAGTGAGGGAGACTGAGAGTGTGTGAGGGAAAGAGAGTAAGTATGAGGAGGAGAGAGAGAGGGAGTGAGAGAGTGTGTGAGGAGAAGAGAGAGACGGAGTGAGGGAGAGAGAGGGAGAGAGAGGGAGAGGGAGAAGATGAGAGAGGGGGGAGAGAGTGTGAGGGAGAGAGAGTATGTAAGGAAGAGAGAGTGTGAGGGTAAGAGAGAGAGAGAGTCAGGGAGAAAGATTGAGTATGGGAAAGAGGGGAGAGACCGAGAGAGAGAGAGAGAGAGAGAGAGAACTCATCGAAGTTTAACGCTGCGCGCTGAGAATCGAACGAACAGCCATTGCAACCGGTTTTCGTGTGCGCGGGTATCGATCTTCTGGATGGCTATAGACATCGGTGTGGCCGGCGATTAATAGTAGAACAATTGTTGGTCAACGCGCCGCTGTTTCCATTTAGTGTTCGGTTAGCGCGATAATGGAACTGTAAATCGTTCGACGTTTGTAATTAATCAGGGCCGACTAGTCGATTCGACGCCGCGCGCCACGTGCAAACGATTTCTCTGACGCCAGACTCGGTCTCGAACGAAGATTGTCGTTCAAGGAACGAACTCGATCAGGTTTCCGGGTTTCTGCTCCGTTTCTCTGCCTGACGAGACTAATTATTCTGGTTTTCTAGCAATTTCTCAGGGAAACGCTTATTATCGACTACCGATCTGCTGGTAGTGATAGATTAACTGTTGGATGAGGAGTAGAAGGGTAAAATGATTCGATGGTGATGGAAAATATGCAAGTTTGGGTTTGTTATAGATATTCTAATTAAATTTAGGAGGATTGAACCTTATATTTTGGTTTTTAAGCTGCGTTGATGCAAGTAATGATTAAAGGATGAGTCATTTATGGTTGCGAATAGAAGTTTAAGACGAGAGGACAATGTAAATTTGGACAATCGTATTTATTTAATTTTTATACTTGTTTTAATCAATATTTTTCAAAGATCATAATCAGTAGCTTCTCAGGCTGTATAAGAATTTGTACAAAAAGATTCTTCCTTGCTTAAAGTATACAGAATTTATAGTAAACAGGTTGAGTTAGTTTTATTCTAGTAACTTTCTTCATTTCTCAACTTTGTCCAGCTTTAATCATAGCAGATGTACTTAAACTTCATCCCACCAAGAACAACTTTCACATGTACCAAAAAGTAAGAAGTGTAACAGGAAGAATAAACAGTAAATAGCTGGTCTTTTGAATAGTTTTGAGGATACTTAACTCCCACCTGCACTATTTTAAATATATTATTATATTCCAATCACTTCACTTTAATTTATTCACACCTGAGCCCTGTCATCTTAATTTACTAAATAAAAAAAAAAAAAATAGAATTTCCTATATAATTATACTAGATCTACTCAATCTTCATCCCCCCAAGAACAACTTTCACCTGTACCAAAAAGTAAGAAGTGTAACAGGGAGAATAAAGAGTAAATAGCTGGTCTTCTGAATAGTTCTAAGGATACTTAACTCCCATCTGCACTATTTTAAATATATTATTATATTCCAATCACTTCACTTTAATTTATTCACACCTGAGCCCTGTCATCTTAATTTACTAAATAAAAAAAAGTAGAATTTCCTATATAATCATACTAGATCTACTCAATCTTCATCCCCCCAAGAATAACTTTCACATGTATCAAAAAGTAAGAAGTGTAACAAAGAGAATAAACAGTAAATAGCTGGTCTTCTGAATAGTTTTGAGGATACTTAACTCCCACCTGCACTATTTTAAATATATTATTATATTCCAATCACTTCACTTTAATTTATTCACACCTGAGTCTTCTAATCTGACTTTACTAAATGAATAAAAGTAGAATTTCCTATATAATCATACCAGATCTACTCAATCTTCATCCCCCCAAGAATAACTTTCACATGTACCAAAAAGTAAGAAGTGTAACAAAGAAAATAAACAGTAAATAGCTGGTCTTCTGAATAGTTCTAAGGATACTTAACTCCCACCTGCACTATTTTAAATATATTATTATATTCCAATCACTTCACTTTAATTTATTCACACCTGAGTCTTGCGATCTGACTTTTCTAAATAAATAAAAGTAGAATTCCCTATATAATCATACTCAAACTTCATCCACCCAAGAACAACTTTCACATGTATCAAAATTAAAAACTGTAACAGGGAGAACAAACAGTAAATAGCTAGTCTTCTGAATAGTTTTGAGGATACTTAACTCCCACCTGCAGTTTGACCTGGAAAAGTCGGAGAGCTTTCATTCCAGTAGCTCCGTGTTGGCTCGTAAATAACGCAGAGTTGGCGCGTTCAAAAAAAAAAGCCTCGCCGACTTTTCGAAATGATATATGAACAGCAGACCGGTAGAAGCTTGTCCCTCATAATGAAGTTACACGCAACGCTGGCTTTGTACCATTTTATTTATCTTTTCCGCGGCCTTATGATTCACGAGCACGATCGAAGCTCCGTTAACTGCTCTCCGCTCTGGTCGAGCATTAACGATACTATACGACACCGTGATTAGCATACTAGACGAGCGTAAAAAGCGTAAAACGTCGGAATCGCGGCGGATTTTCAGACCAGCGGGCTGAAAGCGAACCGGTTCGGTCGACGACTCGACACTCGACAATTTGAGCGTGTAAAGGAGACAATTGATCGTAAACATGACGAGTAACTAGAAACATGTTGTCGGAGAGCTACTTTCCTTTTTTTCTAGGTAATTGTAATCAACCAGGTCTCTACATCTTACTAATTGCTTTAAGCCTAGATTCATAAACATGCGTGGGAGATATTGGGTTGGAGGGAAAGTTCTGTCGGATTTTAAATGGGCAGGTAATTTTTCTTGTAAATAAAGAAAACATCTGGTTAGTGAGTGATTGGGAATTTTTTTTGTTTTTTTTTTTTACCTGCTGTATAATATAAAAGCAGTCCTTTTTTACAGTTCATCATTTACTTGTGACAATTTAAAGTGAAATCTTGATATTATTATATAAAATTATTAAAGAAACAAAGATATAAAAATACAAATTATATTTCTTGAAATATGCTAATATTTATGAATTGCACATTTCAAAATAAATATTATTAGTATGTATCATGATTCAAACCAGGAATGATTTCTTGAAATCATTATATAAAATTATTAAAGAATCAAAGAAACAAAGATACAAATTATATTTCTTTGAAATATGCTAATATTTATGAATTGCACATTTCAAAATAAATATTATTAATATGTATCATGATTCAAAGCAGGAATGATTTCTTGAAATCATTATATAAAAATTATTAAAGAAACAAAGATATAAAAATACAAATTATATTTCTTGAAATATGCTAATATTTATGAATTGCACATTTCAAAATAAATATTATTAGTATGTATCATGATTCAAAGCAAGAATGATTTCTTGAAATCATTATATAAAATTATTAAGGAATCAAAGAAACAAAGATGCAAATTATATTTTTTTGAAATATGCTAATATTTATGAATTGCACATTTCAAAATAAATATTATTAGTATGTATCATGATTCAAAGCAGGAATGATTTCTTGAAATCATTATATAAAATTATTAAAGAAACAAAGAAACAAAGATACAAATTATATTTCTTTGAAATATGCTAATATTTATGAATTGCACATTTCAAAATAAATATTCAACGCTCGTGTTACACGTTCAATTTCGAATGGTTATTGAAATGATGGGACGTGAAATTATGAATACATCCGGTATGCGAAAAATCTGCCCCTGGTAATGACTGTAATACGTCGTGATAAATCAGTTGCGTTCCATGGTCGCATGATTTTCCCAGCGCGCTTTGATGTGCCTATTAATTAGATAACCATTGCTTTCGGATTAAACGGATAATTTGTCCCTTTGTTCAGCTGTCTGCGCACCACGATTACAGCGAACGTTGAAGTATTTGCGGCGCTCAGAAGATCGGATTTTAATTTCTACAGTGCATTACTAAATATGTACAGACAGCCTTTGAATTTTGCACACAATTGGATCCTGAAAGTGTATGCGAATGTTGAACGTTCGAAAGTAAGGGGATGTAAAAAAATAACAAAAATATGCAACAAAAACTGTGCTTTCAAGAATTGATTGTAACAACGTTGTAGTCTGATGGCTAAAGCGTGATGTCCCCTGAGAGGAGGCAACCCAGTAGCCTGCTCGATTCAGGATGTCCCGCTAGAGGGACACTAGAATTACCAACAATTAAAGTGTACTTATTTGCATGGACGAGATTAAATTGAAAATTACATGGAAAGATATTGAATACACAGAAAACAAATTTTTATTTATACTTTCTGCAGAAAATCATAGGAAATTTTGGAAGCTTTGCAACAGTGAATTTATAAGGCTACTATGAATAATCACCAAATGGTCATTTTGACTGCTCTGGTAGTTCTAGTGTTAAAAAGTTGAATTTTTAAAAATGTGCGAAAGTCGAGAAATTAAAATTATATAAACTACTTCAGAAATATTTAAAAAATGGTTAATTTCTCGATCCTACGTACATGTTTCGATAATTTATTTTGGTTACTTTGTGTTTATGAAAATTAAACGATAATTAAGTCTTGTATGTTACAAATCAACATTGAACTATAAATACTAAATATTTCACTGCAAAAAATTTGTTTGTATTTTTTGTAAATATATTTCTATCCTAATGTGATTTACAACAACTGGCAAATGAAGAGGATATAAATCTTTATATTTGTTTAAAAATCTTTGACTTCGACATATAACGTTTTTCACATACTAACCTAATGGATAGATCGCAAATATTTATGCAAATTCATATTTTTATAAAGACAGTGGGAAAACTTTGTTACAAAATTTTGACAGTCTTTAAATATTTTAACTACTATTTTATTTTTAAATCGTCTGATATTTTTCCAATAATTGATACAAGATATTCATTTCTATGAATAGGATAATTAAAAAAATGGAATTGAAATTTGTAAGTTTCTGTAAATTATTTGAATGCTGTACAAACTACGATAAAAAGATAAATATCATAAGTATAAATGTTTTACTTACTTTCATAAAGTATTTCAAGAAATCTTTTGTTTGAAAAATTTGCAGGAGTGATATGGTAATATATGTACGTACATCTGATAAATTAAACGATCCACGTTCAATGATAATATTTCTTAGTTAACAGCTGAAATATTCGAGAGCTCAACGAGCATGCATGATCGCGTGAGAAATGAGCTCAATCTATTTTATTCTCTATTACCATTGTACGTACTTACGTGTGGCACACTATATACCGAGAGTTCATGCATCAGTCATTCTGCTTGATTTGTTGCTTGTCCCTCGTATTATTCCTAGCATAACTTTTAAATCACCTCCGTATAAATGCAGATCTGCTTGATCTAATTTATGTATTCCAGTTTACACTCGATTAGATTCATTTCTTGTTTCTCCCAATGAAATATTACCCTTAACACTAGAACTACCGACAATTAAAGTATACTTATTTGCATGGAACAAGTCAAATTGAAAATTATATGAAGAAACACCGAATATATAGAAAACAAATCTTCGTTTGTACCTTTTGCAGAAAATCATAATAAATTTTAGCAGTTTTAACGCGTTTAGTTTATAAATTTACTATAAGTAATCACTAACTGGTCATTTTGACTGGTTTGGTAGTTCTAGTGTTAAAGCACTTTGGAGGGTTTCGTTTAATGTGCTGTACTACATGAAATAATTATTATTATTAACCCATTAAAGACCAACGTTGCTTTAACGTAAACTTTTATCTTCAGCATTTTCTCAATCGACTTATCTCTTTAAATTTTGTTTTTCAATAAACAATAGTCGTTCGAAAAATTGTTAATCAAATTTTTAGAATTCCCTTTTCACAACCACGAAGGTAAAATACAAAATTTAACAATTTAAATTAACTGTAAACAAATTGCAAAAATAAATATTGCATTGATTGATATTAAATACTAATATAATTATACTATCGTTAGTATGTGATGAATGTTTAATTTCTGTTGAAGTTACATAAATCCAAGTAAATATGTAAATAAGTATGGAAGTATGCTATAAATAACAAGTGAAAGTTTCCAAACTCAAAGGGTTAAATAGTTGTATAAGTAAATTTTAGTATATTGCTAAACTAAACGAAACGAAATTCAACATAATTGAATCTTTGTAAATATTTTCAGTCAGACTCAAAGATTAAATAGTCATATATGTAAATTTTAGTATATCACTTAACTAAATTAAATAACATTTAATATAGGCGAATCTTAGCAAATATTTCGAATTTGATAATTTTTGAGGTTAGTATCATTAAACGACTAACAGACACCTCTCGAGTGTAAAGGGTTAATATTTAACCAATTATAATAAAGATAGGCAATATCAACATAAATTAATATGCATACGCCATTTCATTAAAAAAAAAACTAAAATTATTGGGTTGTTCGGAAAGTAATTTCGTTTTTTCCTGACACAGGGCTTAATTGTATTTTTTCATAGTCAACTTCACACTTAAGCCGCATGGTCATTATATATTTTGACAGCATATATAGCAAGGCTTGCTCGTGAAAAGTTTCGATTGATTCTACCCAGGGGTTTTCGATTGGTGCCCTATCAAATATGGAAAGTAAAAAGCAACATTTTCGGCATTTTTTCTTACTTTTTTACTATTGAAAAAGTAAAAATGCTGTTCAAGCAAAGAAAAAATGATCCGTTGTGTATGGAGAAGATGTATTGACAGAACCCTGGTGGCAAAACTGGTTTACAAAATTTCGATCCGGCAATTTTGATGTCGAAGATGCACCACGTTCTGGAAGGCCAGTTGAGGCTGATGAAGACACAATAAAAGCATTAATTGATGCAAATCGGCGAATAACAACCCCGTGAGATCGCTAAGAGATTAAATTTATCGAATTCGATCGTTCATGATCATTTGAAACGTCTAGGTTTAATCTCAAAGCTCGACGTATCATGAAAAAAAAAAAACGAAATTACTTTCCGAACAACCTAATATTTGTTAAAACGTCAATAAATTAGCATATGACCTGAAAGTAACATGGGTTAATAATTTCATCAGCGACCGTCAAGCGACGGTAACAGACGTGCCGGAAACGTTCTGGACCGAATATAATCGGCGGTCAAATCGCGCGCGCCGCCGCCATCTTTTTTTTCCCGAGCACCGTCGTGGCCCACTGTTATTGCATTAGCGCGTTTCCGCATACAAAGTTCCGCAGAAACGACGTGATAATATAATCTTTCCTCTTCTCCTCTCCTCTCCCCCCCCCCCCCACTCTCGGCTTTTCCCGTCTCTGTACACCCTGCGCGCGCGCGCACCCCTTGAACATGTGTTGCAACGCCGGCTAATTTTGCATATAAATTGGCTGGCCGGGAGAAATGGGAAACCGGTATTCAAGGTACTCTTTTCACGGGAACCCCGGGACAGGGAATCGCGTGAATACGATTAAAATGCTGCCTGGTAGCGGCCAAGGCCGCTGAACAAATTTCCTGCTTCCGTTAAGGCGCGTGTTCATTTGTGAACAGTTCGCGAGCGTTATGAAGTTGGTTGCCTATCGACGTCATACCCTTTTTGAAACGCAACGGCGTATAAAATTGTGGGTGTAAAGTAATAATAGGGAGACGAAAGTGTTTTCGAGTAGAAGAATTTATTCGGATGGTTATCAAGGGGGTAAAGAGTTATCTTATAGTTAAACTGTATAACTTAAATAGAAAAACAATATTTGCGTACCATAAAATTGTTTTGTATATGTTTTGTTGTCTTAAACTTTTGTTCACTACTGTATCTTATAGTTAACTTATATCTTTTGCAGTTTTGAATTTTGTAGCTTTTTAAAGTAAAGAATTGTGGTTAGGTGCTACTCTGTTTGGATATTTAAATAACGATATTTAAATAATACAGTAGTGGACAAAAGTTTGAGACCAAAATGTCAAGGAAAATAAATAAATTAATTAATAAGAAATGACAGTGTAAATACAATTTTTTTCTAAATAACGATATTTAAATAATACAGTAGTGGACAAAAGTTTAAGACTAAAAGGTCAAGGAAAATAAATAAATCAATCAATAAGGAATGGCAGTGTAAATACAATTTTTTTTCTATGCGAATCAATAAATAGCGTTACATCGTGATGACAATAAAAATGAGTAGATAAACAATGTTTACGAACCATAAAATTATGTTTTATATTGTTCCGTCGTCGTAAACTTTTATCCACTACTGTATCTTATAGTTAACCTATATCTTTTGCAGTTTTGAATTTTGTAGCTTTTTAAGATGAAGAATTGATATTAGGTGCTACTCTGTTTGGATATTTAAATAATACAGTAGTGGACAAAAGTTTAAGACCAGGGAGTCAAAGAAAATAAATAAATTAATTAATAAGAAATAACGGTATAAATAAAATTTGTATTCTATGGTAATCAATAAATAGCGTAATGACAATAAAAATAAGTAGATAAACCATGTTTGCGAACCATAAAATTATGTTTTATAGTATCTCGTCGTCGTAGACTTTTGTCCACAACTGTATGTTAGAGTTAACCTATATCTTTTGCAGTTTTGAATTTTATAGCTTTTTAAAATGAAGAATTGTTGTTACGTGCCACTCTGTTTAGATAATATGTGGATACGATGTTTAAATAATCTGTGTTCAGATGAGAGAATAGGTTATGTTATACCTCATCGAGTGGTATATCATTTATATATTTTCTATATTATTATAATTTATATATTATTATTATTATTTATATTATTATAAGGTTTCAGAAATGTACCCGTTTTTCTTACTTTCTGCTGTCAGAAATGAAACTTTGGCAACATTTATACGATTTTTAAGATTATCCCAAAAGACTTCTTTTCAGCTCCCAATAGTATCTATATTCTTCAGCCTCATAAGTACTTTTCCAGAATTTAAAACTGTTATGTAGAATTAAGGTACTTCACAGGTATCTTATTTGAGCAATATCAGAATCCCATGAAGCATGGCTTTTGTATTGGAATTTACTAGAATTCGTGAGTACACGTTGAACTGGGTCCCGTCACTATCTAGCACAACGAAGTATATCATGTTGGCCTACTTAATTCCCTATGAATCGCTGGGACGTTCCCTAGGAACTCCGCGAACACTGCTGGAATGTGTAATGGGGGATGGCTCGACGAGTGAAACGGTGTAATCGAGGAAAATCCTTTGGAAGGTAAGCGAAACCCTCGAGTGCCCGGCAAATATGTAGGTTAAAAGAGACGTGGACGGTGTGGCGAACGAAATTCTAGCTAAACGGGAGAAAGCGTGATGATGAACATGAGGATGAAAGCTGGACGCAGAAACTGTGTTTAAAGGCAACAGCAAAGTTCTACCGGTTGATTTTGATTAAACCATGCTTTGAAACTCCGTTATGTCATAATATTAGACTAATTTTAATTACTTTAGGATATTGAATACAAAATACTTTATTTGATCAGATTAATTTTCATCAATTTGAATCTATACTCTGTTATATGGCTGTTATTTGTAGTTATATTTTTGTAAATCATATAACAATTATGTAACACGACATGCATTAAAACGAATAAATTAAAAAATTACCTACATACATTTACAGTATTTATGTACAGTAGCGGACAAAAGTTTAAGACCAAAGAGTCAACTAAATTAAATTAACTAATTTATAGGGAATAGCATGATAAATAAAATTTGCATTCTATGCTAATTAATAAATAGTATTCTACCATAATAACAATAAAAATTTTGTACATAACATAAAACTATGTTCTACGCTATTCTTTAGTCTTAAACTTTTGTCTGTTACTGTAAATTGAAGTATAGATGGGTGCAGCTGGTAAATAAGGTGTAGGATATATACAATTTTTCGATAATTTATAGAAAATTTATTTTGATAACTTGTAGATAACATATTCCATTAATAGAATTACAATTATTATTGTTACAGATATTTATCTATTATTTATTTATTTCCTATTATTTGTACATAATTATAGCCAACAGCAAAGCATTTTTCAATATCTTCAACTCCACTCCATTTCCACTCCACTGAACGTCCCATTATTGTTTCTTCACGGTACCACCAACGCATCCCCCCATAAAACCGTTCGACTTCACCCATAGTCTACCAGTTACCAAGAAAAATAAACTAAACGCAATTCTTTTCCCATGGAACGATTATTTTCCTTTTCTTCGACGAGTCTCCTTTTCCTTCCCTGAAAGAAGAGGGTGGCGCGAGAGAAGGACGGTGAGGGGTGGGGGGTCGTGGCTGAGCTTACACTTCCCTCGGAAGTAATTGTGCAGAACACAAGGGAAATCTCGCCGCTGTACGTGCGAAGCTGACGGGGATCGAAACACGCCGGTAGCAGCTGGCGTGTTCTGGATCGTTGCTCCATTCATAGTTTCCTGCTCGATCGAGCAGCGGCCGTGTCTCGGAACGACGTTGATTCAGGCCCCGATACGACGTTCAATTTTGCCTCATTAATTCGACGTCGGCTGGCCGGATAGCCGTGACGATAAATAACGGGATCACGTGGACGTTTTGGAGTTGCAACTCGCTTAGGCGCCATTTTGTAGTGCTCTATGCTCGAGAACGGATTTGGTGACGTCGTGCTGGCTTAGTTAGGTTAGGTTGATTAACACTAGAACTACCGACAATCAAAGCGTACTTATTTGCACGGAAGAGATCACATTGGAAATTACATGAAAAAATACGGAATACATAAGAAATAAATCTTTATTTATACGTTCTACGGAAA
>JAOPTO010001790.1:0-15459 GCA_033822845.1 Tetrapedia diversipes
TTAACCCTAGAACTCCTAAGGGGGGGTCCTCGAACCCACAAATTGAAAAACCTTAAATTAGAATCATTTCCCTTTCATAAAAAATTCTCTTAAAATTATTTATTATTGTATACACATTTAAGTTTGATATTAAGAGGTTCCCGTTGCTATGTGTAAAAAATTAGTATGCATAAGAGAAATATAACTGACTATGCGAAGTGGACCCTCACGCTCTCCTTTTCTCCAAGGAATAAAAATTACAGAACGAAGAATGAAACTATGTAACTAATTGGAAACTTTAACTGGAAAGACGCTACGAACTAAAATACCAAAAAATACAGAACCGACGAAAAAGGGAAGATGTTATCAGTGTATACTGGAGGCTAAAAGCAGACACATAAAATATAATAGTTTATTAAAATCAATGCAAATTTGTTGCAATTGCGAAAACCATGTTTGCAGAAAACATTCATTTAATACTATACTTTTGCCATTCATGTTTATCAGAAGAATCAAGTTCAAACTAGCTGCACGTTACTATACCGTTTTATAATAGTATTTAATTTTATAAATATACATAAATCAATACAAATTGAACACAAAAACATATATTGTCTTGTTTACGAACTATAGCATATCCTAACATTGCAAAAAATTTTTCAAGAAACAACTTTTTCCAGAATAAATGTATAAAAAGTATGGGTTCAATGAACCCCCTCCTTAGTTCTAGGGTTAAGTCTGCCATCGATCTATTTTTAAGTATTGTATACGAAAATAAGCTTCAACTCATTTATACAATATCTTCTTAGTCTCTGGGAAGACATTAGTTCTATATCTTACTAAACGGATCTCGCGTTTAGACTTTTAGAGTCCACGTTTCCTTAATAAACCGCCCCAAAAAACCGAAACAATTTCTCACGCCATCAAGCAAATCGAGCTCAACTTACACGCAGCCAATGCCACCCTTGACCCGAAGATGGAACGATAATTCGGCTTCTATAATTCTTCGGCTAATAACAGGCGGGGAACAGACAGAGAGAAAGAGCGAGAGAAATTGAAAGGAGTCTGGTGGCATTCGGCTGAAGCTCGAAATTAAAAGAGCCGGATAATATCATAATTATATGTCGTAAATGATAGCAACGGCCTCAGCGAAGGCGCATGCTGGAAAGCGATCCTGGACAACCAGTGTTCAATAAACGTCGAATCACCGACAATATTGTTCCGCTGTTATTTTTATTCGAAACGAAACACAAGCACAAGACAAGGATTTGCTTCGCCGACAGGGCGAGGGGTTGGGGGAGGGGTGGCCTGTTGGTATTTCTAGCCAGCTCGTATCTCCATTGTGAACGGCTGAAAAGCGGGCTTATATCAGTGTCAGATCGGGGACCCGGGCACAATGGAACGAAAAGAAAATTTCAACTAATTCGACGAGATGGAACCCACTCGACTGGGTAATTTCGCGCGATGAGTCGGACGGTTCTGCTCGGTTTCGAAACGGTACTTCATCCTCGTCCGTCTGCTTCTCTCTGGGCTCCGGCCATCGCCAACGGAGAGAACCCATCCGTTCTACCTTCGTGTAAACGCCGTAAACATCACTCGAGATGATTTTCGTTGTTTCGATCGCGCTTTGGAAACCGATTCGACGCTTGGTTGCCCTGCTGAGAGTTTCTGGTAAAGGGTAGGAAGCACTTTTTGAGTGATTTCTTAACGCTTCATCGATTGGAAGCCTATTAACGTTTATTAGGTGTGCAAGTTAACCTTAGTCTTCTTTTTTGGCAGGTTCAGAGTTTATTTAGATTTTTATGCCCAAAAGTTAGTGGATGAAGCAATTTCCGTCACTTTCTATAATCTTTGCCCGTCCTTCGGACAACGGATTTGAAGAAAGTAGACTCACTACTCAGACGTTTTCCATTGGATTTTGGTCAGGAGAACACGCTGGCCATTTGAGAACATTAATCCCGTTTGTCTGAAGCCATGCCATCGTTCTGCGACTGGTGTGTATGGCCGCGTTATCTTGTTGGAACGTCCATTTCACAGTATTATTTTCATTAATAAACAGCAATAAATTATTTTGTAGTATGCTGATGTATTCTGTACTGTCCATCCGTTTTGATAGAAAACTCAGTTTCAACATGCCATTTATGCAAAATGCCCCCCAAACCATCACACTACCATCACCGAAATTCCTTTTTGAAAAGAACCGCGGTTCTTTTCGCAAATCTCGCCAATATGAATTGTAACAGATATTTACACTAAACTTATTATTTACCATACCCTTTCACCTCATATGTTTGATATTTTTGCATTCTCACTCATAAGTCCGAAACACTCAAAATGCGGGTGGTGCTATAGTTGTGCTCCTCAGTGTAGACTGTTTCATTTCGATAGGCTCATCTAAAAGGGTTTGCAATTCCATATCCTTGAGTCGTTGCGGTTGTCCAAGTCGTTTTTTATCCTGGAGATCAAAATTTCCTTCCCGGAACCTTTGGTATCAGTATTTGCAGGTGGAATGAGATAATACAGCATTCTCACTAAGAACATCACAGATCATTTCTGCAGCTTCAGTGGCGTTTCTTTTTTAACTAAAGTGCGAAGAACACACAATGACGAATATGTTCTTTACTGCACACCATCGTTTAAACTGTTTTTTACCCAGGTTACGTTGACCAAATCGAACATTTTTCTAATATCTTAGAAAGCTGGATGTCTACACTATAAGACTCCAAAAATACCGTTACGATATTCAAATTGTAAATAGCCTTTATCATCACCGAAAGATGAAAGACTAAAATTAACTTGTACACCTAATAGCCAATCACATGGTGCCACATCTAACGAACACTTTCCATCGCGTGTTCAGAATTTATTAAAAATTGTACTATGGAAAAGCGGAAAATGCGTTTGACGAACTGTGAACAGCGTTAGTTCAAACTGACTAATAACAAAAGTAAATAGAATCGATGGCAGCGCCCTTTCGTCAAAATATGTCGAAAATAAGTTGAAGTTGCCGGTCGATATTTACACTTAAAAGTAGGAGTGTTGAGGGTTAAGTTAAATGGAGGCAAAGGGTTGAAAAGCAAGGGAAAACAGTTTCTTCTACTACCCCTGCTTCCACTTCACTTTTATTTTCGTCTTTACCTTAGCCTCACCTGATTTCAAAAAGATGCCTCGTTCAGGTGTCGAAAAGGTGCGCGCTATTATTCGGCGAATGGCAGGGCGAAAAAAGCACGGCTCATTTAATAAGGTGGAATGGGGTAAGATCGTAAACGAACTAAATTTATTCAAATATACATTAAATTGTACAAGGTAAGGTGTAGAAGCCTGTATTGGATTGTTATGAAACGATCGGCATAGATGTCTCTCCATTATAAATAACCTTTCCCGCTTTTTCGACTTTTAAAAAGTGCGGCTATTTATGAAGCACTCGTCTAACCTAGAGTTGTCGAACAAACTATCGTTATTTTGCAGCAAAATTTGTGTCTTGTGCACTTATTTTTGGTAAGCACTAAGAACGTTGTTTAAAGTTTACGTTAAATAAATAAATTCTTTTAATTGTTTGAAATTTATCGAGAAAAGCACTACCCCGGTCTTGCCCCGGCAAATATTAGTGCACGGGGTAAGTTCGCAGTTGTCTGGAGCCTGCACAAAGCTCAAGGATTTTTTTTTATTTTTATAATTTCTTGCTCAAATTATGTATTTATAACCTTTTCAGATCCAAGTTTGTTTCTTTTCAAATTTATAGTCATTAAAATATTAAGCTAATTTAGGGTCTTCTATTTGAATAAACTTTTCTCCTCTTATTAACTTTCTTACTTTTTCTACTCACCAATGTTTATAAATGTTTAACTTTTAAACTAAACAACTTATTTTAATCTAGTAAAAAGCATTTTATAAATAGCATATGAATAATTATGATTTTGCCCCATAACATATAAAGATAAATTTCAATAAGTTTTAAACGGCTATTTACGAACTTGCCCCATACACGGGGTAAGTTCGTAATGTTTGTTACTTTTTTCATTTTCAATAAATGTTGCAATTTCTAATGTAAATTGGCGTTTTTGTCAATGCGAATTATAGAGTGTTCACTTCACTCCACTTAATACCAATAATATAAGTTAAATGTTTCAAATGTAATTTAAAGAATAAATGATTAAAGTCGAATTTAACAAAAACCGGTACGAACTTACCCCATTCCACCTTAATTCTAATTAATCTGATAATGAAGATACGCGGGCCCGCGAGAGACGATGGCTCTCTATATTAAATATCCTTTATGCATGAAGAATAATGCGTGTTCAATTATAATGGCTGTTCCACTCTCAGGAATTTGCCATTCCGTTTCTTCTGCGGTCGACGTTGAACGAACGCCCATCGCGCACATCTACAAGCGCGCGCGCACGCGTGTATGTATATATATAAAATAATAGGAAAGGGATGGAAAAAAAGATTGCACAGCTCGAATGAACGCCCACGCGCGTATTATCGACTATACTTGCAGTAGCCGGCCACGAATTCGCTGGTTCGTCAAATGCAGCCGTACGTCGTCGCGGTTTTAATCAACGCCGCTGCAAATCCCCTCGGCGTCGACTCTTCCATTTTCCTCCACTCTTTTTTTTTCCCTCGTCGTCCATCAGTCGTTTCCGCTTTTTTCCGCCTATTCCCTGGTCCACCTCTTCTTTTTTTTTGCTCTCCTCCTTTTTTAATTTCATTACCGAACAGCAGCCGGATTACGCGCGGACGGATCCTTCTTCGGGATTATCAAAGCTCGGAAAAACTGCGAGCAAATGCGAGAAATATACGGAGGAACGACTCGTGGTTAGGAGCAGACGGGGGATGCACGGGGGTTCGATCGGATTACGGAAAAGTCGGATACGGTGTTAGGCAAATGACGTGGTTTTAGATTAGAATGATCAGAAATTGAAGGAAAATGCAATTTCTCGTTTCCCACGGCTTACGTGCGTATCTCAATTTCCGGGTTTATCTATTTCCATTACTGTTGGAAAAAAACTGTGTCTAAAGAAATTGTGATTCACGTTATAAACGTAAGTGTGTGTTAACACGTTCCGTGCTACGTGTACCACGTGTACCAGTCATATTTGTTTAATGCACTGAAAACATATATTTTATTACAAATATAATTCTGTAAACTATATTTCTACATAAAAAAGGAAACATTGTACAAGATGCAGTATAGAGCAAAACGTTTATTTAATCGTTACATATACAATCTATATATATATATATATATATAAATGAATGTGTGTCTGTCTGTCCGTACTCGATAGATTCAAAAACCATACATCCAATCGCCGTGAAAATTTGGGAAATTATTAGGTATAGGTTTTTGAAAACTTTTTTAAAAATCAGAGTTGGGGTTCTAGGTGCTCCCGAACAAATATCCCAAAAATATCAAAATAACATTTAATTAGTAATATTTGTTGAAAGTGTATCCATGAATAAATTGAAAAATTTAATTTTTACTCATGAAATTTACTCGTAGAATTTACTTTTATAAAACAAAGTATTTATATATTAAGGAATAGGTGTACATAAAAAAGGAATTTGAAATTGCAGAACTCAGAGGGAAATAGATTTGAGAATATTTGTATCACTTTATCAATAAATATCGGTAAAGGTTGCTGGGAATAATAGTAACTATTTTTGCAAGTTTTACTCACCAAGTCCGAAACCCGTCAAATTGACGGGTCCCGTAAACCTAGTAATTAATAAATATATTTAATGGTGCATTTAGTCAAAATATCGAATAGCCTGAACGACAAGTCAGGCAAAAATGGCTTGGCACGTTACGCGTTAATTAACGCTTAGCTATTTTCTCAGTCCTGTACTTCGTGCGTTAACCTTCTCGAAACAATGATTCTCAACCCTTTCGCGTCCATCGACGCGGTTCGCTGCCGTCGTCGTTGGCCGATGCCAAAAGAGAAGAACGACAAAAGAGTTGAATGGCTCAACAACGATTTTCCGGGGCTTTTTTCGTTTCCCACTCGGCGTAGAGACGTAAATATGGCGGGCGAAGTTTCATCCCCCTTTGTGTCCCGGGGGCAGCAGCCCCGCCCAGCCTGCTATTCCACCCCTCGGCAAAAATAAAGGAACAAACGCCGCGGCACGCAATCGTCGAAACATTTTTGACGCTGCCTGGCACTCGCTCTCGCGAAGAACAGAGCAGCAGAGGGAAAGAGGAGACGGGGAGAGAAACGTTCGAGGAGCGGCGGAATCACACGAGGGATAGGAGGGCAGGGGGGTTGAAGAAGGGTACAAGGGGGGGCGGAAAAGTGTGGAGAAAAAGGGACGAGGCGGAACGACGGGAAAAAGAGAGAAAGTCGCGAAGGGTTGGGGGAAAGGGGGTAGGGGGTACGGTGGGATCGGTAAAACGCGGAGGAAGCCGATGTAGGGTGGAGGCGGAGGTGCACGAGGCGGAGGGTGTTCGAACGAACGCAATTTGCATGATTTTGCATGTTTTAGCGCGTCCTGGCTGCGCCCATCGGGTTTCAGCTTTCTGCCTACGTTTTCTGCTTGCTTTTCTGGCTGCAGCCAGCCCGGCCGCGGGAAGGGGTTGCCAGCCCTGGAGGTTACAGGGACAGGTCCCGGGTTGAGACGGGAAATTATTTTTCTTAGTTTTTCTTGGCGAGCGGCAGCCCGAAACGGTGGAATATTAACGAGCCACGAAGATGGGAAGGAAGGCATCTTCAATGGACGTTTCAACCCTCTTATTGTGCTCTAGTCTAAATCACCCAATAATAATTCGTTTCATTTGAAGCTTCAGTGGGACTAGACTGATCGATGATTTATTGAATTCCTTTTACTTTTCGTCACTCTCAAACCTTAACTTACCCCTAGCTTTCTTTCTTATACGAGGGTAAGTCAATTATTATCCGCAATGTGGTTATATTTTTCTTTATGTTGACAGTACTGTCGTGAATCGTATATGAAGCATGCATGGTTTAATTGTTGTTATGTCTGCACAAGTTAGATCCTGCTAGGTTAGCTAATTTGTCGTTGTCGTGCCGTTAACCATGGCTGCTTCGCTCTCTGTTTGCACCAAAGAAGAGCAACGTTCAGTTATCCGTTTTTTGTGGTTGGAAGGTGTAACAGGCACCGAAATTCATCGAAGACTTTCAGTACAGTACGGGAACAGTGTATTGCCTCAACGGAGTGTCAACGAATGGATTGAAAAATTTAAAAACGGTCGTACGAGTGTTACGTATGACAAAGGAGCAGTGAAAGAAGCGGTGCATTCTTGGCTCGCAGCTCATCCAAAAACCTTCTTTTATGAGGGTTTTAGGAAGCTTGTGCAACGATGGACCAAGTGCATTGAAAAGCAAGAGGACTATGTTGAAAAATAATGTACATGTATGTTTCCTATTTGTATTACAATTAAATTTTTAACCACATTGCGGATAATAGTTGACTTACCCTCGTATTATATCATTTTATACCAACCACAACTATACGTTCTCACTCGTGAGTCGATAAATAAACAAAACCTGAGGAAGTGCAAAAAATAATTAGCCACCATCCCCTCTTGATCGCCTCCGTATCTAGCTAAAATAATTGCAAGAAATTTTACTTTTTCATATAGATTACAGAACCCGTTCACGCTCAACAATCTCAACAGGAAAGATTCGCCCCTATCAAAAGCTTAATTACATTTCGTTAAATAGCAGGTCATCAAATTTCCAGCAGTTGACTTCCCCCAATTGTTCTCGGTTCCTTAAAAAATCCTTCGCCAGAGTCAAGCGTCGCATTCAGCATGCGTCACCGCATTATCCCTCGGTGCACGGGGGCAGGGGGTTGCGTGGGCCGTTGCGTTAAAATGATGGATCGTTTGAAATTCGCCTTTTATCATTCACCGCGGATCCGCGGCGTGCAGGCATTTGGAATACGGTCCGGTTGGCGACAAGTCGAAAAAGGGCGAGTCACCGGGTGATGCGGTGGAGCCGGTATCACTCCTCGCCGCAGTCGGTAAGGCCGTTCCGGCTCTCTCACCGGCAACAATAGGCCAATAGCGAGCCGATAATGAGCGGCCATTGTCACGAAGCTGTACCCACACACGGGGATCGGTCACGACCCCCGTGAGAGATCGAGCGTCATTACAGGTAATCGCGCAAATCACGCGCGAACCACCCTGTGCGCGTTCGCGATCCAGAAAATCGGCTGGTCCTCCGCAGCCAATTCGCGTCTTTCCTCGAGAGCCGAGCCTGCCTTTTGTCTTCTTTCTCTCTGCTCTCGTCGAGCATCCCTGCGTTCCCCCGCTGTCGAACGTTTTACTCGTAAAGGTGGAATGGGGTAAGTTTCGTACCGGTTTTTGTTAAATTCAACTTTAATCATTTATTCTTTAAATTATATTTGAAATATTTAACTTATATTATTGGTATTAAGTGGAGTGAAGTGAATACTCTATATATTGGGTTGTTCGGAAAGTAATTTCGTTTTTTCCTAATACAGGGCTTAATTGTATTTTTTCATAGTCAACTTCACACTTAACCCGCATGATCATTATATATTTTGACAGTATACATAACAAGACTTGCTTGTGAAAAGTTTCGGTTGATTCTACCCTACAGTTTTTGGTTGGTGCCCTATCAAATATGGAAAGTAAAAAGCAACATTTTCGGCATTTTTTTACTTTTTTACCATCGAAAAGGTAAAAATGCTGTTCAAGCAAGGAAAAAATTATCCGTTGTGTATGGAGAAGATGTATTGACAGAACCCCAGTGCCAAAACAGGTTTACAAAATTTCGATCCGGCAATTTTGATGTTGAAGATGCACCACGTTCTGGAAGGCCAGTTGAGGCTAATGAAGACACAATGAAGGCATTAATTGATGCAAATCGGCGAATGACAACTCGTAAGATCGCTAAGAGATTAAATTTATCGAATTCGACCGTTCATGATCATTTGAAACGCCTAGGTTTAATCTCAAAGCTCGACATATCATAAAGAAAACGAAATTATTTTCCGAACAACCTAATAATTCGCATTGACGAAAACGCCAATTTACATTAGAAATTATAATATTTATTGAAGATGAAAAAAGTAACAAACATTACGAACTCACCCCGTGTATGGGGCAAGTTCGTAAATAGCCGTTTAAAACTTATTGAGATTTATCTTACCTGTTCCACGTAAGAGAGACTACAAATTTTTCTCAGAAAGTAAACAATGAAAAAAGAAGTGAATATGGAAATATATGTTATACGTATGTTTGAGAAAAAGTTTAAAGTTCAAAGGCGATTCAATTACATTGTATTTATGAAATTCTAATCGAAATTTAAAAAACGGTCATTTGACCGGTCGTGGTAGGAATATGTGTTAAACCTCTGACCGCTACTATAACAGCATCAAATCATTTTATCGTAGCCTGGAATTAGCCAATCGGAATTCAAATTAGCAAGTGGTCTATCTGGTTCTGTACAATAATTTGTTGACGAATATTCTTTCGTATCTTTTTATATTTCAACGAAGTAAAATGTGTAACAACAGAGGGTATTTCTATCAATTTTCTGATTCACCTTGTAATAGTATCTCGACTACATCGGCTATCTTTTCACCTATTTATCATACTTCTGTTACTCGACCCTCTAAATCTCTCCTGCTACAAAGAGTTTCAATCGCGGAGGCAATTTCGACCGCGCGTATAACTTATCTCGAATCTCGAGCGTCTAGGGGGTTGCTCGAGAGGTGGACGGTGGGTAGGCGGGGAGGGCGCAAGGGAAAGTTAGGAAATTAGTAAAGCCGGATCAGACGCGCTTCCTTTCCTGTCACCGGGCTAGTAAAATGAGGTTTGTTTGCTGGGTTACCTCTTTTAGATTTTCCCGGCCGATTCATTGTTCCGGCAAAGCCGATTACGGGGCGGCTCTAATCTGAAAGGGCGCAGGTCATCCTTCGTTACGAAAAGCCCGGCGATCGCCAGGCTGAAGCTGTCAAATTTTGCAGCAGGTACCACTGGCCTCGTGACCTTTCGATGCTTGCTCGCATTACAAACATCTTAGCCGTCACCCACGGCGATTCGACAGGTGCTCCTTGGTCGTTACTCCAGATTTACGTCTCAACTCCGTCTTCAACCCCTTTCCCTGCCGAACGGAGATGATCGATGGATTTTCTTGGAGCACTGTATTTGTTCCAGGAATACCCTTCCAAGCAGAATGTTTGCACAGGAATAATATGTTGAAACCCGTGAAGCAGAAGATTCTTTTGTTTTTAATGACTACGATACTGTCTTTAACCCTTTGAGTGGTAAAGACGTATATATACGTTTTCACAAGTCTATAAATATATACGAAAGCCGTAAATTTACGCCTTCTGTATTTTTTTACTATAACACCTTTTACTGTTTTATCGATTGATTTAACATGGGATATAACATGTTAACCCTTTGACTGCTAAAGGCGTAAATATACGCCTTCACAAGTCCATCAATATATACGAAAGGCGTAAATATACGTCCTCTGTATTTCTTTACTATAATACCTTTATTACTGTTTTACTGATTAATTCAACATAGAATTTATTGTCCTATGTAACATAGCAACTAAATATGCCATTATTACTTTGTCATTATTATTTTTAATCCCTAAGAATGGTATCAAACTTCCGGGTACTGTTTTGGTCACTAGTCACTGGACAACCAGTTGTAACGACTGACATACGAAAAACGCGCCGTCCATATTGATGGATTCGTCCGAGAGCGTGTTGCAGTCAAAGGGTTAAACAACATGTTTAAATTTCCAGGAAAATAATTTTCTTCCTGCCCTTTCTGATCGGTTTTCTCGAATTTAACCCGTTGCCACAAATGACGTCTATAGCCGTCCGATCTTTGGCGATATGTAGGCAAATGACGGCTATAGCCGTCGTGCACATTTTAATCAATATAAAAAAAGAACAGCGTTAGTACGAAGTGTACTAACACATACATTTGTTAATTATTGAGTATCGCATCTAGAAAAAAAGTTATAGCATACCAGACAGCATATTAATTGTTTTTTTTTTTATGCGGTTATTATTATACTATTTTATAAGCAAAATAACTTACAAATGATAATTTTGTTTCAAACTGATTTTCTTGCGTTAAGATTACACCTATTTACTCTCTTTTATTCATAGGAATCATTTTGAATTAGTAAAGCAAATGCTGTATAGTCGTCACGACGGTCATAGCCGTCATTTGCTCTGGGAAGAGAAAAAATGACACGATGAGCAAACGACGGTTATAGCCGTCGAGAGTTTTTTTTGGAAAAACTGTAGCCAAATGTGATAATTTTCACTTCCAAACATACAACTTACACTTGATTCCATCTGGCAGTCATAAACAATTGAAAAAAAATGTGTTTCTGAGCACGATCATCAAATTAAAAGCGTGCGGCAACGGGTTAAACGTGCATTGAGAATAAGCATAAATTAAGTGTCGACAGAATGGAGAATTACAAAAATATTGACTGCTTTTATTTTTTTAACAGTTGACCAACCGAATGGGGAGTTAATATAAAATTCTGTTCACTTCTAGATCCTATTTGGTTTTTCCACCATTAATTTTAATTTATTTGAGAGAAGTGTAGTGTGTCAGGCAAACACGAATATTCGATCGCAATTACAGTGATCGATGTCGACGAAAAATTGCCGCTGCTTCAATTTAAACGAATCTACCGCAATCGTAGGATTGAAAGTTGTTAGACTATGGAATATTGTAGGTTAAGTCTCCACAATTCTTACTCCTTTAGGGTACGTAATTGAAGGATAAGAATTATAGGATGGGCACTTGTTAAAACAATTCTCATGAAAATATTCTATCCACAAAATATTCGCAGAATTCTGTAATCCGTGACCTGTCGTGTACGCTGCCTCGCGCGCTGTCGTCGTTAACACTATTTCTACCAAGAGTTTGTCAAAAGACACCTTTCAAATTTTAACTTAACATTATTCTCTAAATTTAATGATTTCTCCACAACTAATTTTTTGACTTTTCGTGCAACAGTTGTTAAATCAATTCAGCGATATCATTTTCCTCCATCTAATAATGTGCATATAGTATACCTATCTCTACCAGTGAGGTGTCTTTTGACACCTTAAGGATTTCATAACAGCGTCTACTTTTAAACCGTTTTACATATAAATATCAACACCATTTTGCAGCATCATATCAATTGTAATCTGATTAGGGAATCCCGATTTCAGTTGTAACGGAAGATATTTTGATATTTGCTTGTTTTTCGCCATGTTGCATTTTGCCAACCACATCCTTTCCAAGTAGACAAAAAAAGTGCCAAATAAAGTATTGCTCAGGTAATAGAGCAACAGGAACTTGCTTGCGGTGCGAAAAGTATACGTGTGGGAAGTGCTTAGTAGAGCAACCATTGATTTGTAAAAACTGTGGTACTGAATAACGAAAAAATTTTATTACAATGCTGTTTTTATGATTATTGTTTTTTTTTTTGTTACAAAGATTGAATTTTTATATATGAGACTGAAAGTTCGTTAAGTTAATGATATTACAATGTTTAATTATCTTTCTGATAAAAATAAAAAAATGAAAAAGGTAATATTTTTTAACTATTGTTCCCGTTATATTGCTCAAATTATCTATATTTAACTGATAATTTGAATTCCCGACAGTTTTTGTCATTATTTGCATTCAAACGCAAAGGTGTCAAAAGACACCTTTTGGTCAAAATAGGTATACAGAAAATCGTGGTAGAAATAGCGTTAATGACGAGCGGCCATAACGGGCAACGAAAGGTGAAGAAGGTGGTTCTCTCCTTCATCTTCCGTTTCCCCCCTCTCTCTCTCTTCTTCTTCTTCTTCATCGTATCCATGGTCAGAGAGGAAAGGATGACTTGCGTCTCGAGCAGCGGCGAAATAGAGGTGTCCAAGATGAGAGGGCGGCACGCTGCGTTTATTTATCCTGCCTGCTCCGGGACTCGAATCCCGCGCCTCCAGCTTCTCCTTCTTTTTCCTCCCTTTTTCTCCTTGCCCCGTCCCCTCGCCCCTCAGCCCCCTTCCCCCGTCTCGTCGCTGGGTTTATCCTCGTCAAGTTCCTCCTACTGGCCCTCGGCCAGGCTCTCTTTCTCCTCTCCGTTCCGCGTCTTCATCGACGCGGCTCCTCTTCAAGTCGCCTCCTTTTTGCTCGTCCACACGAGTCCCCTTTGAGCCGGCGAACCGCGGCCAGCATTGTGCTCTATTGTTCCCTCCCGTTTTTGCTCTCGAGTGTAAACTTTGTCTTTTACGGACGGGGGGAACGAACCGGGGTTCGGATTACTCGAAGGAAATCGAAATTCGGAACGTTTTGTTGCTGCAATAAGTTTGATTTTGGTCTGTCTAATTGAAGGTGACACCTATCTAGGGACCAGCGAAGCAATCAATGTTGGTATTGCGGAACTTGTGTGTGCGTATGTGTGTGTGTGTATTAATGTATAATATTAACTTCAAACATTTTCAAATACAAATATTTACTAAGATTCGCTTATATTAAACGTCATTTAGTTCAGTTAAATAAGATACTAAAATTTATGTAAATGACTATTTAACCTTCCCTTCTGTCTAACATGCAAACTAACTAAAGTTTGAAACTTTATAAAACTATCATTTGGTGACTAATAGTCACCTCTAGAGCGCAAAGAAATAAGTCCACTTCCATAAATAAAAGTGAACGAAACTATCAATGTTGGTATTGCGGAATGTGTGTGTGTGTGTGCGCACGTGTGTATGTGCATGTGTGTGTGTGTGTATTAACTCTTTGCACTCTAGAGGTGACTATTAGTCGTCTAATAATATTAACATTTTCAAATACAAATATTCATCATCTAATAATATTAACTTCACAGATTTTTTAAGTGCAAAATGTTTACTAAAATTCGCTTATGTTAAAATTTATTTTGGAGTTCTCACACGTTCCTATTTTTACTTAATTTAAGAACAATACTACCATGCAGTAGCAACCATAATTGAATCTCCACTTTAAGAAGGTTGCTGTATTAACCCTTTGCACTCTAGAGGTGACTATTAGTTGTCTAATAATATTAACTTCAAACATTTTCAAATTTCAAAATATTTACTAAGATTCGCTTATATTAAACGTCATTTAGTTCAGTTAAATAAGATACTAAAATTTATGTAAACGACTATGTAACCTTCGGGTCTGACTAGCAAGTAAACTAACTAAAGTTTGAAACTTTGTGAAACTATCATTTGGTGACTAATAGTCACCTCTCGAGCTTAAAGAGTTAAGATGAGTAAACGTTTGTATCGCTCCATAAATATAATAAAAGTCAACGAAAACTGCTAGGAATAACGGTAACTGCTTTTGCATATTTTGTTCACGAAACTCGTCAAATTGACCCCCACATAGACGACAACCGCACAGAAACGATTTTCTTTTACGAATAACGACGAATGTAGAAAGTAACGTCACCAGTTGAAGCATTAGGAGTGAATTTCAACGTTTCATCCATGAATTCAGTTTCTCGCCTTTTTTTAAGCAAGAACAGGCACATTCTAATAGATTAATCGTTTCCCCTTCTCCGTTTTATACGTATTATAAGCTGTTTCACCGGTTTCTCACCCCTGCACGCTGATGCAAGTCGAATTTTTCTCCTGCTCACCCGTTCGAATGCCGGTTTTGATCAGCGTTCGCTAGCGTTATTGGCGGACACCTCGGCAACTCGCTTACGAGCTTCTTTTCTTTCCTGCTTTTGATCCTACGAGCTTTCGACCTCGCAACTCGACCGACGAGACGAGGCCTGTAATCACCCGGCGATGCCGCCATCACCGTAGAACCCGAGACACCATGGATCGCGACGACGCGTTACGTCGCGACGACACATCAAAAGAGGTTTAATGACCGCATCGGTGATTTCCTTGTTTCTAACAGAGGTACGAACGCGAGTTTCGCGACGGAGATTGGATCAGCAGATTGCGAATTTTCATGGGAATTTTGATTTTTACAGATTTAACCCTTTAACGGACGACGATTTTTTCGACCGAGTGAGGTAGCAGGACGAAGCGATTTTTGAGAATGTGTTGAGTGATTTATATAATATAATAAAATGATCTTACATACAAATCATCTCATAAAAACGTTATACAGGGTGTTCGAACAGCCCTGGGCTTAAATTGAAAGAGCAACTCCCTGAGACATTCTAAGACGAAAATCAAGAGTAACGATTTTGCGTTTGAGGCTTTGTTTACGAGTTATAACTAGTTAAAAAAATCGGTTAGTCCGGACCGTTCGAACGCCTGAGAGCGAGACTCTCTCCACTGTGGACTCAGCGACGTTACCGACCGAGTTGCCTCGGTTACCCGCTCTCAAGCGTCGAACGATCCGGATTAAACGATATCTTTAACTAGTTATAACTCGTAAACAAAGCCTCAAACGCAAAATCGTTACTCTTGATTTTCGTCTTAGAATGTCCCAGGGAGTTACTCTTTCAATTTAAGCCCAGGGCTGTCCGAACACCCTGTATATAT